>PHNY01133615.1:1613-39557 GCA_003724115.2 Anethum foeniculum
AAATCGAAATAATTGTGAGTAATGTATTCAACCCCCCCCCCCTTCTACAATACTTTGGGACCTAACATGCTTGTTTTTCTCGTGATTAGGGTTTTGTAGCCATCTATGTTAAAAAGAAAGATATTGGATTTTCCATCATAAGCTGAGAGGATGGTTGGGGTTGTTCCCTTGTAGGATATTCCTTTGTTGGAGATTTATCTGGCTTTCTTTTTGATAACTGTGATGCTTCTTGTTGCTCTATAGGCAAAAAAATAGAACTATTGAACGGATTGTATATCATTTGGTCAAAAAGTAGGTAGAGGCTGTGAATAATTTGGCAAGGGTGGTAAATTTGATAAGAATGATGGCTCATCATAATAGCCATTTACTACTTCTGAGTCTGAATAGAATGTAGTTGGGCTTTCAAGGCTTTTAACTATGCCTTCTTTTGAATAAGTACATGTGAGTTTAAGGAATATGTTGTTTCTAACTACATGAACTCACAGTGAATAACATCGATCTTGCTTTAAAGTTGCTCTGTCGCAGTTGAGATTGATGATAAACCATGGTCAAGCTTATTGGTTATTGTTTATTGAGTAGCCATTATTTGTCTTAGTTACTTGTTTGGCTACCACATTTTCAGATTGCCAGATTAGAGTTGCCACTGTCTGATTTATTTGCTTGTTTGATCTATCTGGTTTTTTGGTTGTTGGACTTCTGATTTTCCACATGTGAGAAGCCCTGGCATGCTCGAAATCTAACGGAGGAAAGTCTTCGTCATACGAGACTGGTGGCATCATAAGAATCCATGGAATAAAGGACATAATAATCAAATTTACATGATGCTTCTCCTAGAAGTCCAACCTCTGGATCTCTTCTTTTGTATCGTTCTTGTAGACTCTTTTGCAGAGACTTCTTCTTATTCTTACTTCTTCTGGATGGATAATCGTCCTCATCATCCCATTGATCTTTAAGACATACTTCACAATTGCATATTCCCCCACAAGACATGGTCATTTTGGCTAAAAGCATAGATGGGTCTACCATTTGAGTTAAAAGAATGGATAGGGACATTTAATAAATTTTCTTCAATCATTTTTATCTCTGAAGAGAAAATAGATGTATATGATGAATATGAAGAGTCATCTTTTTACTATTTCCATAGCCCCATCCTTTTTTCTAAAGAAAGATGATTTTACTGAATGGATGGGCTGGTTGTCCTTTTGAATTTTCTCATAATGTGTATCCATTTATTTGCTCATCTTCATTTCAGAGCAGTTCGTATGGCTTTAACACTTCACGGAAGAAAAGGCTTGCTAGTAGTGGCAAGTAGGGGTGCCCACGGGTAGGGTTAACCCGACTAACCCGACCCTACTTTCGGCCGACCCGAGCCGATTAATTTTAAACCAAATTTTAATTGGGTTAGAATTTATTAAAATCGATTTAAATGAGTTGGGTTAGGGTTTTGAAAATTTTGGCCCAACCCAACTTAACCCGAATGGGCCTAGACTATCCTACCGGACTGGACCTTGTACATGTTTATTCCTGATTTACTAAATTGAGATGATTTACAGATTACACGGGTTTTTAGTCTTTACTCTTTATCTTTATACTTTGTAAAAACCCTAGCAAAGAGGCAACTAGGCAAGAGCACCAAGCGGCGGCAAAGAGGCAAGGCAACTAGCGACTCATTTCTTTCTTCACTGGGTAAGATTTTTCTATTCCTTCTTTAGTTCTTAATTGTACTTGTAGTTGTAAGTTTTAAATTCATACTTCATATATGTAAATTGTAATATGTAGTTCATCACTTACTGCTAGCATTGTGCATACATATTTGCTACTTTTTCTTATTAATTATCTTTCTCTTAGTTTTTGTTAAGACATAAGATTGTTTTTTTCAGTGTTTTTTAGACATGACTGATTGTGTACGAGAGTTAAGTTTATGTGTAGTATATAAGTATTTTTTTAAGTGCTTCGTTTGTGTTCATTAGGTGTCTTATAATAATATGCTTATGCTCGGTTTGTTGTTTTTTTATAGTATTAATGGAGAGTTTAACCCCAAATAACACTCCTAATTCAGTTCTGATTTCAAACAACACCCATGACCCTGAGCCAGTTCTGAGTATCACCACAAATCTAGATGCAAACACCACACCTATTGAACCCCAAGTCACCTAAAAAAGAAGGCGATGATGAGCTGAACACAGAAAATAAAAAACCAACAAGAATTTCTGATGTTTGGGATCATTTTACCAAGATCCCGAGAGGAAATACTCTACAACCTAGGTGCACTTGCAATTATTGTGGGGCAGATTATGCTTGTCACAATAGACGAGTAGGCACAAGTAGTTTGTGGGTGCATTTGGACAAGTGTAAAAAGAATCCGAATAGGGTGATCGATAAGAAACAAAAAGTGCTTAGCTTTCAAGCTGGTGGAGACAAAACGGGCAATCTACTTGCTGTTACATTCAATAAGGTCAGATATAGGAATGCCTTGGCTAAGTTCATGGTGAAGGATGAGCAGGCTTTCAACTTTGTAGAGGGTGTCAGGTTTAGGGAATTAATTCAAGAGTTACAAACAAAGTTTATTGTCCCAGGGAGAAATGCAATTACAAGAGACATATACCATTTGTTTTGCAATGAGAGAACCAAGTTAAAAAAAGAGTTGACTAAAGCAGGCCAACGAATTTGTCTAACTACTGATTATTGGACGTCTCGTACTCAAAATCATACATGTGTGCTAGTTCACATTACATCAATTCTGATTGAAAGTTGCAAAAACGAATTATAAATTTCTGTCAAATTGTAAATCATAAGGCTGAGACAATCGGAAAGGTTCTTAAAGCTTGTTTGCTTGATTGGGGAGTGGAAAAGGTGTTCACGGTGACTGTTGATAA
The DNA here is from genome assembly GCA_003724115.2 of Anethum foeniculum. Taxonomy (NCBI): domain Eukaryota; kingdom Viridiplantae; phylum Streptophyta; class Magnoliopsida; order Apiales; family Apiaceae; genus Anethum; species Anethum foeniculum. The sequence continues at coordinate 4,490 of PHNY01133615.1, forward strand.
TGCAACTGCGAACGATGGAGCTGTTGGGTTCGTGAAAAGAAGAGTTAATGCCTGGAAAGGCTCTGTGCTTGATGGTGAATTTATGCACGTCAGATGTGGTGCTCACATCCTGAATCTAATCGTAACTGAGGGTTTGAAAGAGTTACACACTCTTTTATCTTATAAATGGTATAGAATCTTTAATTAGTTCTTGTTGGTGTTTTACTAGTTTACCAGGACCGATTCTTCACTGCAGACTGCTAGAAAAGAAACACATAAAAGAATATTGTTAGAAAATTATTTACAACAGCAGCAACAGTTTGTAACTTAGAAAAAGAATGATCTTGAGAGATATTTGGCAGAGGAACCGATTAGTCCAATGACCCCCTCCTTTGATATCCTGCATTGGTGGAAGGATAATTCGAGTAAGTATAATTTTTTGTCAATTATGGCTAAAGATATCCTCGCAATTCCTGTTTCTACAGTTGCTTCTGAATCGGCATTTAGCACTAGTGGCCGTATTCTTGACTCATTTCAGAGTTCTTTGAGTCCAAAAATGTTGGAGCCATTAGTATGCTATCAAAGTTGGTTGAAAGAAAGGTATGGGGGTGTCAAATCAAGAGTTCATCTAGATGAAGCTCAGTTTTATAAATTTATTGAAGAAGGTACACAATGCACCTGTTACAACCTTTCTCTGCATCTCTGATATATGTTTAATTTGTAATGTCATAATTTTTTCTTAAAATTTTGTATAAGATAGAAAGAAGGTGAAGGACAGTGGCACTTCAAATGATAAGATTATCAACATTGCCGACGAGTGACTCAACTTACTAAAATAGCTGATGTGTTGTTGTGCGAACTAGCTGATTGAAATTGAATCTTTATGATCTCATGTAATTTTGCTTGTGTTTTAAGATTTTAAGACTTAGTTTTATGGACATATGACTACTCTATCTTCTCTCTGGAACTACAAACTTGGATGTATTAAGTAACTCAACTACTGCATGGATGTAATATTTTGGTTGTGACTATGAAATTTTATTATTGCAGTTCAGTTTTTATTTTTATTTTTTTTTGTTTTATATTCAACCCGACCAACCTGAGCCGAGATAGAGTTAGCAAGGTTGGGTTATAGAATAATTTTTTTTACAATGGGTTTAAATTTTATAAACCTGAACTAAATGGGTTGGGTTGCTCAATTGCTTATACCCGGCCAACCCGAACCGCGAGCACCCCTAGTGGCAAGAATGAAACTTCTGGACACCAGTTTCCAGCAAGACACCGTGTTTGTCACGCTCTTTCCAAACTTCAATATGAGGCTTGACGACCCTCTTATCTATAACAATCTCAAAGTTCAATTGTAGATTGTCGGAGCACCTCAAGTGGCAGGAACTTACATAGCCACTCTTCACTATCAGATGGCTTACAGAGTACAAAATCATTTATTTGATCTTAGTCTCCCGAGAGACACAAATGAAGTTCTGTTTCTAGAAATTGATACCTAGTCTAGTTCATTATGCATTCATATACCAAAACAGATTCCTAAAGATGAACTCGTCAAACTTCTCTCTGAGTCATGGGTGACACATTTGAGAAAATTCAAAGGGACAACCAGTCCATTCATTAAGTAAAATCATCTTCCTTTAGAAAAAAGAATGGGGCTGTGGAAATAATTTTCAAAAAAGATGAATCTTCATCTTCATCTGATACATCAATTTTCTCTTAAGAGATAAACATGATTGAAGAAACTCTATTAAATGTCCATCTCCATTCTTTTAACCCAAATGGTAAACCCATCTATGCTTTTAGCCAAGATGGCCATGTCTTATGGGGAATATGCAATTGTGAAGCATGTTTTAAAGATCAATGTGATGATTAGGACGATTATCCATCCAGAAGAAGTAAGAATGAAAAGAAGTCTATGCAAAAGAGTCTACAAGAACGATATGAAAGAGAAGATCCAGAGGTTTGACTTCTAGGAGAAGCATCAGGTATATTTGATTATTATGTCCTTTATTCCAGGACACCAGAAGAATCCAATATGATGCAGCCAGTCTCGTATGACGGAGACTTTTCTCTGTTAGATTTCGAGCATGATAGGGCTTATCATATATGGAAAATTAAAAGTCCAACAACTAAAAATCTAGATGTATCGAACAAGCAAATAACTCCGACAGAGGCAACTCTGAACTGACAATCTGAAAATGCGGTAGCCGAAAATGTAGATGCTTTGATTATGCATGTCTACAATCAATTCTTAGGAGCATGTGATTACTATACAAATCTCAGGCCCGTGAAGAATACTGAGCATGAGATGCTGCTCATACAAAAGGAAGGATCCAGAAACTCAGTAAGAAAGGATGTCCAAGAGATTTTATGCCATAAATGGCATCAATGATGTTAACCTAAAGTAGACATTCTTAAATTCCCTTTTGAAACCTTTGGGAAACGAGACATCCAGACTCTTACAGATTAAGAACCTTCTCATCAGAAGTACTTCTCTCAAAAAATTGTATCAAAATGTATTGCTAGCTCTAGAAAAATTATGCAACCAAAAGAAATTTCTCAAGCAAATTGAAGAACAAAGCAAAAATCATAGGTCAGCCTGTAATCGAAATGAACTCAAAATCAAATGTGGCAAAAACAGTTTTATGGATGCCAAAAGAAGAAAGATAAGTTCTCCAAGTACCGGAAAAAGGCAGGAAAATATTTTTTCAAGAAGAAAAAATGAAAATTTTTGAGAAAAAAGGAAAATTTCTAAGAAAAAAGAAAGGAAACACAAAGTCCTTCAGATGTTATATATGCATAAAAAAGGGGCCCTTTGCAAGGGAGTGTCCTAACAAAGAAAAGAGTTCCAAACGTATAAAAAGGATTTCTCATGTTGAGGATATTGAAGATGATGGTATGGAGTCACTATTCTCTCTTGATGAAGAACCAGGACCATACAACATCCTAGCTCTTGGAGCAGATCTTTCATATTCGTCAAAAGAATATGATGATGTGGTCTTATTTGATTATATCTACACTCTCACTCTTGGAGAAAGTTTCTTATGGCAGTCGTCACCATCAGCAAAGATACACATTTTCTGAGGAAAATATGATAAACCAATCCCCGTCATAGCACTCTTTGATATAGGAGCTACCTCTTCCATCATGAAGCCAGACATCTTGCCGAAGGAATACTGGAACACGTGATATAGGTCTTTTCATGCAGCTAATGTAGATACCTTTATGATTACCTTAATAAGCAAACCTATTAATATACAACTTCTTTCAGAATATGTAATAAAACATCAGGTTTATGGTTTAGAATTGCCTGGAAAAGATATTATTAGGTTCGATATTCTGCATAATCTGAAGAGGGTATCATGGAGCAAAAAAGGTCTCAAACGTAAGAATCATTTGATGCCTGGACAAAGACTCTACATCAATATCCCGTAGAGATCTTATCCCCGCTCAAGAAAGAAATAACCACAATTTCATGTGCGGAAACTCATACAGAATTCCTTCAAAAATGTTCTCACCCACTGTGGAAGAATCTTGAATTCTTTTTTTCATTTGTCATTCAAAAAGAATGAAGACATTAACCCAACTAAAGCAAGTCACAAAGGCAAGAATCCAGATCATTATGCTTCTGCAATCAAAGAAATTGAACAATTGCAACAAGAAGAGTTGATTGAAAATACGAAGTCACAATGGGCTTGTGAAACTTTTTATGTGAATAAAAGGTCTGAACAAGCCAAAGAAAATTAAGATTAGTGATTAATTATCAGCCTCTAAATCATTATCTTGAAGATGACAAGTTCCCCTTGCCAAAAAAAATAGATGTATTATTCCAGAAACTCCCTCAGGCCAAAATATTTTCAAAGTTTGATCTTAAGTCAGGATTTTGGCGCTCGGAATCCATCCAGATGAAAGGCCAAAAACTGGATTCTACATACTAGAAAGACATTATCACTGGACATTGGTGCCATTCAGGTTAAAACCAGCTCCATCATTATTTCAGAAAGCTATGTCAAGGATTTTTCAGCCAATTATGGATAATGTTTTAATTTACATTGATGATATATTGTTATTTTCACAAGATATTGACTCTCATCATGCTCTATTAACGAAATTTCATGACTTAGTAAAGAGTTATGGAATCATGCTCGCTGAAAAGACATTAATTTTTTAGGGATGCATATCTCTAAGGGTCAATATCAACTCCAGCCTCACATCGCCACACAGTTTGATAAATTTCCAGATGAAATTTGACGTTCAAACAAGTTCAACGATTTTTGGGAATTATAAACTATATGGCTGAATTCATCCATGACTTGGGCAAGTTCAGGACTCCTCTCACCAACTTACTAAGGAAAGATGTTCCATCATGGAATCAGGCGTGCACAAATGCAATTAAGAAATTAAAGTCTCTAACAAAGAATCTTTCTTCACTAAATATTCCTTCTACTGGCAAAAGAATCCTCCAGAATGATGCAAGTGTTAAGTTTTAGAGAGCCGTCCTTCTCGAATAAGCTAACCGGAAAAGAGAAATTTGTGGATACAAAAGTGAAGCTTTTGAAAGTGGAGAACTTCATTATCACTCCACCTACAAAGAGATTCTTACGGTCAAAAGAGGAATTGAAAATTTCCAATTTCACTTGATAAAACAGCACTTTCTCATTGAAATTGACATGTCGGCATTTCAAAATGGTTACAATTCAAGTAAAAAATGTTGCCACAAGCTCAACTTCTAAGATGGGCAAACTAGTTCAGTGGAAGTTTGATGCGAAGCATATTAAAGGAAAGAATAATTTTCTTCTAGATTTTTTATGAAGGACTCAAAAAACACTAGCTCTAGTATTCCCACTAATATATTCCATCCAGATAGAGAATCTTTCACCTCATGTAAAAGACAATGTACTTTATTTTCTTCTACAAAAAAGATCTCTGAAACATTTACACATTTTTTAAAAAATATATATCAGGCAATATAGCTTGTCTAAAGGGGCCATTCAGAAATCTTCCTTTGCGCCTTATTTTTCCTTTCTTAACAATCCTCGTGGTTAACGGGAAATTCACTTTTTACTTTCCTAAAGAGACATACATATTTTTGTGGTATTTTGTGAAAACGTGTCCATTTGGTATGATATTTGACAAGACATATTTATTCCACTGTCTGTTAGTGGTAGGCATGAGACTCTGCAAAAGAAAGTACAAACAAATTTACAAATGATTGACTCTCTTTGGTGACACCATGTTCTGTCGTGAAAATTTGAGACAAGAAGGAAACAACTCAAATGGAACTATATTCTTATCGTGTTTAATTGTCAGAGAAACATCAACATCCAAGAAGACAAATTGCCAATACAGAGAGAATATTCATGTACATCCTTCCATTATGGCATATATCACACTAATTGGCCAACCGAACAACACAAGACACTTATATGCGAAATTAATAATATAAAGGTAACTACGGTCCTTCCTGGTCTACCAGAAGCATATTGGATTACTATGTGATAACATTCCAAGACTGTCAGTTCACGCTAAAACCTAGAAGCAGTCACTACAGGATTGGAAGACCCTGACCATCCTGATATCAAGCTTCACAAGAAGAAACCCCCCCCCCCCTTTTATAAAAAAATTTCATGGTCTTAAATATTCAGTTCTCGTTTCTTCCGGAAACGAAGAAAAAGAATATGTGGAGCCATAACCTTTTTTCACCAGGGGTAGAAGGAATATGGAATACTATTGTAATCAATATATTTGTTAATTATTATGATTGTAAAATAAATTGTGTGATGTGTATCAAAATAAAATTGTGGGGTAAGATATCGTTACACGTGTGTGTATTTAATTGGCTTGTAAGATTTCATCCTATTAAGTGCATGTTTGGGCTATCATTTTTCCACTTCATTTAGACTAAAAGGTTGTTCCACTTTTATCTTGCCTGTTTGGCAAAAGATGAGATTGGTCATATTTGATCCATTTCCGGTAGGGGTGAGCAAAACCGAACCGGAACCAAAAAACCGAACCGAACTGTGTAATTTTGGTTCGGTTCGGTCCAAGATTTTTAAAATTTTGGTCGGTTCGGTTCTTTTGGTCCGGACCGAAATAAATTTTGTTTCGGTTCAGTCGCCTTTTAAAAAAAATTCGGGTAGAACCGAACCAACAGAAATAGATATATATATATATATATTAATATATTCATAAATTACTAATAACTAATAAGTCTCAGGCTCTCAGCGCAGGACTCAGGAGACACCCGAACCGAAAAAATCAAAACCCGTTGTCATCTGCATACACTCTCTTTATCGAACCATAAACCCTAGATAGATTCAAGAATCAGATTCAAGTATCTAAATCTATCGAACTCCACATTCAAGAATCAGAGATTCAAGCCGCTTGAATATCAAACTATATCCATTAGGTATTTTCTTCTTTTTCCTAATTAATTGTGTTGTTCTGAATTTGATTCCTAATTAGCTAGGTTACTTTCAATTAATGTTTTATTTACTTTCAATTAGTGTTTTAATTATGTCTTGTTTTGATTAAATTTTATAATATGCATCTTTTAGTTCTTTGGACTAGAGTTCTTTTATTACGTATTCATAATTAGTGTTTTTCTCTTGTTGGAAATTATTTAGTTGTCATTTATTATCATTCTTTATCTCAATTTTCAGTTTTAAATTCGAATAATGTCTTCACAACCGGAGATGAGAGATCTTAATGATGTTAATACTCAACCTCAAGCGACAAGTACCGCGACAATGAAGAAAGGAAAAGCTACAAGACCAAGGTCAGACATTTGGGATCATTTCAGCACCTTCAAAACAGCGGATGGCCTCAAAAAAGCTAAGTGCAAGCATTGTGAAAAAGAATATTTTAGTGATTAATGGCACAAGTTCACTTTGAAAACACATAAATGTTTGCAAAAAGCTTCCACTTAGTGGTGAATCAAAACAAACACAATTATCTTTACAATCAATTGGAGGGAACGAAAGCATTCTTAAAAAATGGCAATTTGATGAAAAAACTTCTAGACATAAGTTAGCCGCCATGATTATCATTGATGAACTTCCTTTTAAGTTTGTTGAGGGTGAGGGGTTTAAGGATTTCATGCAAACTACTTAACCACTTTTTAAGAAGCCATCTCGTTTTACCGTAGCACGTGATTGTTACTAAATCTATTTAGATGAAAAGAAAAAATTGACTACATTTTTTAAGATGTCGGGTCAAAGAGTTAATATCACTACGGACACTTGGACTTCAATACAAAAAATTAATTATATGTGCATCACGGCTCACTACATTGATCAAAATTGGAACTTGCACAAGAAAATAATTAAATTTTGTCCTATAGAGGGTCATAAATGTGAACTCTTAGCTAGGGACCTTGATATGTATTTGAAAGAATGGGGAATTGCAAAGGTGTTTGCAATCACGGTTGAATGGGGAATTGCAAAGGTGTTTGCAATCACGGTTGATAATGCAAGTTCAAATTATACTTGTATTCAAAAATTGAAAGATAGGTTGTCTTCTAGGGGTTGTGATTTTTTGAATGGAAAATATATTCACATGAGATGCATTGCACATATAATTAATTTGATTGTGAATGTTGGACTTCTTGATATGAAAGCATCGGTTAAAAGAGTGAGAAAGACGATTAGATTTGTGAAGCAATCTCCGGCTAGACTAGCCAAATTCAAGGAGTGTATTGAGCTACAAAATATTGATTGCAAAGCTATGTTGTGCTTGGATGTAAGTACGAGATGGAATTCTACTTATTTGATGTTAAATGTTACCCAAAAGCTTCAAAAAGCATTTGAATTATTTGAGGGAATGGATCCGTACTTTACACATGAGCTTAATGAGAATAGTGGTGTGCCTACATCATGGGATTGGGGTAATGTTAGAAGGATGGTTGACATGTTGGTTCACTTTTATGAACTAACCTTGAGGATTTCGGGTTCTTTGTATGTCACATCTAATGTCTTCTATCATGAGATTAACACGGTTAGTTGCTTATTGAAAGAGTGGAAAAAGAGTGATGATATGGAGGTGAGTTTAATGGATGAAAAAATGAAAGAGAAATATGACAAGTATTGGGGTGATGTAAACAAAATGAATAAACTTATCTATATGGCGGTGATTGTTGATCCTCGATACAAATTAGAGTTTCTTGAGTTTGCCCTTGTTGAAGAACATGGGGATGAAGTTGGTTGGAAGTTGGCAAATGACACAAAAGTAGTCATAAAAGAGATGTTTGAAGAGTATATGAAGATTTGTCAACCTAAAACTACTCCAACTCAAGTGAATCAACAAGAGCAATCTTTAAGAAAATCCTCTCTTACATCTTCAAGAATGCAATCAACTTTGGGGGAAAGATTTATGAGACAAAAAATGGAGAGTGGAGAAGTAGAATCCAAGTGTGAATTGGATATTTATCTTAAGAAGAGTGTTTATGTTACAAAAAATGAAGATTTTGATATTTTAAAATGGTGGAAAGTTAATTTAAGTAGGTTTCCAATCCTTTCACACCTTGCACGTGATGTTCTAGAAATCCCTATCTCTACCGTAGCATCGGAGTCCGCTTTTAGTACGGGCGGAAGAGTTCTTGATCCATATAGAAGTTCTTTATCGCCTCAAGTTGTGGAAGGTTTACTTTGTGCTCAAGATTGGTTACGATCATCCAAACGTACAGAGACAATTGAAGAAGATTTTGATGATCTAGAAAAATTCGAAGAAGGTACTATTTCTATATTTGTCATTAACTAACATTTGAATTTAATTGAGTTAATGTGTCGTTTAAATTTATTTTACAGCATTTTCAGCTCTTTCCATCAGCGAGACTGTTCAGAATGATGCCTTAGACCTGGACGTTGATTGGTAATAAACACTAGCTCTCCTTTTTAATGAAACTGTACTTTTATTTTATATTTGCAGTCTGCAGGATTACATTTTCTGCCTCTGTGTTATACAATTTTAATTGTATTTACTGTTTAGTTTGTATGATTGTATCTGCCTGACTGCCTCCATGGAGAAACTTTAGTTCTACAGCTGAGTTAAGTTCTGTCCTGTGACAGAACTTCTGTTTGCACCAGGCCAGAGGCAAACAACACAGTCTGAAACTTCTGAATCTGTTATTGCAATCTGCAGTTCCCTACCTACAGTTTAGTTTGGTTATTAGTTTGGTTTTTTTGCTTCAAAAACAGAAGTGATGGCATACACTCTAAAAGTTATAAAAAAATTAACATAATGTGATGAATAGATAACATTACGCTTTAAAAGTGATGGCATTTAACTTCAATTGTAAAAGTGAGATCAGGCAAAAGACAAGACAAGACAACAAATAAATTACATTTGTACTCGAAACACAAAGAAATATGCTCTGTGCACACATTTGGTAAATCAGCTTCAGTGGATTCAGTTTATCTTTTTCACTAAGATGTGCCTGTCTAAGTGCAAAGTGCCTATACACTACATTCTATTATGCAGGCTGTGTTCCCGTTCTCGTCAGGTGCTGTGATGTCCCAAATTTCATTTTCTAAATAATATGTTAAATACTGTCCAAGTATAGGATTAGACAGCATACTGATCATAAAATAAAAAAGTACTAGTCAGTACTATCTTGCTTAATTTTGGTTTTTATCAGCTGTGAGGATGAACCAAACCAGAATTAGTCGTGGCAAAGCATAGGCAAATCTCAGGCCCCTCACTGTTGTATTGGTCGTGGATACTACTAATTTTACATATTTTAATTGTAGGTTCAGAATTTAAATTCATTACTATATATTTCTTTTTCTGATAACATCCAACATGTAGCTTTTTATTTTATTAGGATCTTTATAAGCTGGAAGCACGAGATTCTAGTTAATTTTTTTTATACCTTAATTCTGGCACTGGTTAGCACTAGTTGTTGCATTATATTTGTTTCTATTATTGCATTTTTTTACCTATCGACACTAGTTGGTCTTAAAGATTACTAAGTTCTTTTTTGTTTGTCTAGATGAAGCAATGTGCAAGCTGCAAATTGGAGCATTTAAGCAGACTGTAGGCTAGTATGAATAATGCAAGCGCAACAGTCAACAAGAATACCCGAAGTCCATGGTTTAAATTTCATGTTATGTTTTGTTTTAGAACTAGTACCATGTATTGTGGTAATGAAATTCGGGATTATGGTTGTATTTAAACCTTTATATTTATACTTGCTGAAGTTGCTTGGAGTTATAGACTTGCTTGATGTTAGATTTCATGAATGGTTGAATAGATGCATATTTCTGTCTTTATTTTTATAATTTAAGTTGCATAATTGATGTCTTAAACCAGAATGAGTAATACATGTTTTTTTGAAAATTTCGGTTCTTAAGAACCGAACAGACCGAATTATTTCGGTTCGGTTCGGTTATGGTTCGGTCCATAAGGCTTATTTGGTGCGATTCGGTTCCAAAAAAATCAGAAATTCGGTTTTCGGTTCGGTTTTGGACGAACCGACCGAATACTCACCCCTAATTTCCGATCATAAGCACAAAGCTGGAAACCTTAACATTCATCAATTCATTCTTCATTTCTCTCCCACCCCATTTCTTTATCTCCTTTATTTCCTCCCTTTGCTCTCTTCACGGATTACTCTCTTCTTTCCTTCTTGCAAAATAGTCTTGAAATTTGTTTAAATTTTTCAAAATTCAAAGAAGCTCTTTATCTATTTTAACTTAAATATAATGAATAGATAAATCTATACTCTTTGTTAATAAAGAAAACATCCTTTAAATGGAACACAATAGTACCAAAGTACCAAAATTTGGTACTTGTCTTAATTAATCTCACTCTAGACTCGGGTTCAATTCTCCACAACTACGTAATTATACAAAGAATTTATATAATTAACTTTATTTGATTTCGTCAGGGTTCGATTCTCTACGTAATTATACAAGATTTATTTATAACATAACTTCTTGAGTTCAATTTTCTATAATTACATATAATTAAATAATATTTATTTATTATATACTCTTAATAAGTCCAATCTCTGTAACGACTAATTTAACGAATTTAATAGTTTAAGGTATTACTATTTTATTTTAATTTGGGCTCGTTCTTCACACGAATTACCAACTAGTACATATTAAAATTGATAAATTATTGGTTGTTATTTAAGCTTTATTTTACTATTTAAATTACGTAACTATCCATAATATAATGAATTATAAATAGTAAAATTATGGGTATTTAAGTAATATACATATTAAAATGGAATATAGTAATCTGAAGCTTATTTATCAATTCTTTTTTTTTAATTTTTTTTATTTATAACTCATAAGTTATGATTTACTAAACACATCGTCAACTTATAAGTAAAATTATCCAAACATCTAAATAACTTATAAGTAATAATTTACTTATCACTTATATGATAATTTTTAACTTTAAGTTATAAGTTACATTTTTTAAGAAATCATAAACGGGCCCTAAATTGTCCCCTCCATAACTACTATATATAGGATCCCTTTGTATTGATTTAAAACATCCAAGTCTTAGACATTTATTCTAAGTAATGAACTTCAGTGTGTCCTCATATCTCTTCTACTTTTCTTATAATCGTGTCCACTTGTTCTTGTAACCTCCAAAGTGATTGTACCTTTCTTAGTGAATTGTAAACTATAAGGTTCTATCCTATGTTGTGAATTTTTAAAAATTTCCGACACTTAAATATTTATAATGCCCAACGTTCTGTACGAATCTGATCAACACTAAGAATAGCTGAAGTCTTGATCTTTATACTAATGTAATGTCCTTGATCAGAAATCTATTTTAGAGGATACCTCGCCATGTCCTTGTGTACTAACAAGCATTCTATAACTCTTTCATGTTGTACGTCTTGATTTCATTTAAAATGATCTGTATTAACCATTGTAGCATAGAAAAGTAATAGCCATTCACCCACCTCATAAACAATGAAATGACCAAATTAATGAACATACATCACAAATAGAAACGATAAAAATTAGTCTTTGCCAAGAAAGACTATAGCTCAGCAAAACCTTCACATTTACAAGACAGTACGATGATTTAGATACCAGAGACCATCTATAGTCAAAAGACTCAAAATGCTGAGCTGTTTTCAACATTTGAAACACATGATAGAATAAAGAAAAATCTTTTGGTGACAAATCTTGCCTTGTTTAACTCTATTGCCAATTGCTTCAGCGATTAAATCTGCTAAAGTTGAGCAATTGAATCTTGCAAGTGCTATAGCCACACCTCATCTCTTTCAATTTAATCCTAGTCCCTTACCAAAAATGAAAATCATCAATTAACAACAGATGAATGCTTTTACAAGCTTAAATACCACCTGACCGAAATAATTATGTGCAAGGTCATGTGAGCCTTGTCCATGAAGCACAAACGCATGACAACATTCTTCTAGAATTGTAAAACTAAAAATAAACCTCAAGCTTCCAGTTTTCATTAGCGCCTCAAAACTGCAATGCCTCATAGTCCTACGAAAGCTCAGCAGCATCGAAAAGTTTAATTCTCAAAGATTCCTAAATTTGCATTATTAGATGGACTTAAGCATTAGTATCCTGGTCTTGCTGTAGTATTCTAATCTTATAAACCTATCCTTGGTAGCTCAATTTCCCACCGCACACCAACTACAATAAACTTTCAACAAAACAATATAAAATCCAAAGCAATCATAAGTAAAATAAATGATGAACAGCATGTCGTAATTAAAGTAGCAAATTTCAATTAGCATTGCTTTATTATTCATAACAACAACAGAATCTAACAATGCATAGGATTCAGTAACACCTTGATCATCAAAGACTAGCAGACTGCTGCTGCGGTGGAATAACATAATCAAGCACCAACACACTCTCCAACATATCCCGAGCTTTCTCCTTCTCCAACTCCGCTGCACCTGAATCCAATCCATCCAATTCACTCAAACCAGGAAACACAGCTAACGAAGCAATCGAATAGCCTTTAGCTCTATCAGGCGAAAAGTTTTTACCAAAACTAATCTGATCAATCACCGGAAACTTATCCTTTATCGCTCCAATCACTCCCAAAACTTGTTCACCCAAACCTTCCTTAACTTTTAAAAACGTCACTCTCATCGCCGAACCGGCCGGCAACGCAACCGGTCCACTCAAATCACTCCCAATCCAATCCACTGCCATGATATCCTCAGCTATGGGTTTAACAAACTCGGTAACAACGCTAACATGCGCAGGGTGCGCGGAATAAGCGTTGAGTTCTTCTTTGGAATTATAACGACTGTGAAGCATGTGAGTGAAAGTGAGAGACGAGGATCTGGTGCGGTGCAGTGCACCAGCGGATAAATGGACAACTTGATCAAGCGAGATGAGAGAATTAAGACCGTTGATCATGGAAGCGATTTTCGATGGATCAGTGTCGGGTTTGACTTTCAAGAGGACTATGTGTTCGATGATTTGTGATTCGGTCGACATTTTGATCGGAGAAATGGACGGTGAAGATGAGCTACGGCGAAGGTTGAAGTTGAAGCCTGGGTAAATGGGAGAAAAAGAGTTGAGTTTTGATGAAGATAAGAAATGTAAGCGTGTGCACGATCGCACACAAATCATGCTTTGCGTTGGTTGGGTTTAAGAGCAGTGAGAGTTAGGTGTGGTCTTTTCTAGTGCTGACGGCGATGTCAGTTGTATTGGACTTATTCAGCCCATAACTAAAAGCCCAATTACATTTACTTGTACAAGTTACTTGTATTTGTCAATTCAAATTCTTAACCTTTTACACTATAAGATTAGCAACAAAAAACAATAGCTTTGGACAATAGTAAATTGTCACTTGAAATGTTTTTTATTTTTTAATATTCTTACACCAATAGTAAATGCAATTCCCTAACTAGATTATATATTAATATATTGAAAAACTAGATTATAATTCGTGTGTATACTGTATTTTAAATATTATTTAACTTAAATATATTATATAGTAGTAATAGTAACTTAAATGAAAATTATATATATATATATATATAATTTTTAAGATCAAATAACATAATTATGAAATAAATAATATTTATAGTAAATTTTTTAATTTCATAAATTACGATAACACATTTAAATATAATTTAGTTAAGATATTTAATTATACATGTTATGAGATGATATATATTAAAGCAGGGGCCCAAAATTGGGTGCAAAATATAATTTCAAAATAATGTTTTGATGTGTTAATTTGGACCCACCGATAAAATTGATGTTAATGGAAAATGTAACTATATAATTAGGGGTCATTTGTTAACCTAGGAATTATATGAAATGAACTGGATGAGTAAAAATTAGATCGTTTAAATTGTTAGTGTAATTATTAGATCTGTCAACTCGTATAGATCGTATATGATAGGGATAAAAAGAATCCAAATAACATAATTAATGATATATTAATTATGTTCAGGGTCAAAGCCCAAATTATGAATTGGGTCAGGCCCATGGGGCCTATAAGGCTTGCCTAGGGCTGCAAACGGAAAGAAAACATATAACAAAGTTGACGCTACTCACACTATAGGACCAACTGGATTTGTAAGCCAATTGATTATCCTAGTTCATAAGCCCGGTTAAGGTCTGCAAGCCCAGTGCGCTATGCCATTGACTAAATTTGTGGTCAACTGTATAACCAAGTCAACAACTCATCAAAGGAGTCCTATTAAGGATATAATTCTGAAAAGATAACCATTCAAGGATACTCTATCAATTAGGAATCTGTTTCCTTATGTTTGGAGACTCCAACATCTAATCAAATAAGGAGGCTTGCTCACCAAGTCTCCAATATCTAGTCAAATTCATGGACTCATCACCTATAAAAGGGGCCTGACCCCTCAACTCAGAACTACGTCTTGGCTTGATTCTCTAAATACATAGAGATACGTAGGCATCTTGTTAAGACACGATTCAATCCTCGCACAACAAGAACATTCATTAAAGCTCGAAGCTCCCAAATCCTAGCATTAATTACACGCAATAAATATACCCTAGATTTTAATCCATAACATTTGGCGTCGTATGTGGGAAGAAGATGACAACCATGAGAACACAAAGAAGCACTGACGATCCACCATCCACGACTCGAACCACCACTATCACCATCGAGATTCATCCACTCTCAATTCTCAATAATCGAGGGATTAATCTTTTATGGACGAAGATCCCCGTTACTCAGCCACCGATTGGCTCTCAAGAAAGCCCATGGACGAATCCTCAACCGCATATGGTACTTTCTCCTTTGAATACCTAAGATTATGGATGTATATCCCGAAGTTGGAGGGAGTGAAGTTCATCGACCATGTGAAAGGAACGAACCCCAGTATGTTACAGTCTTGAGTCCCATCCACGAAGGAGGTCGCAGTTTTTCTAGACCCTATACAAAGGACAGTGAGTTTGAATGATAACGATGCTCATCTCAGAAGGAGACATCCAAGCAAGGATCTTTTTCGAGGAGAATACAGAAACGAGGAGAGGATTTGTGCTCATGAAGCACACTTCTGGAGTCTCTAGCAAGGTCTAGAGGCACGACGAGCAAGATAGTAGCCGAAGAACAAGGAAGTTCGAGGAATAAGGGCATGACTCTAAATCATTGATTTAGATAAGCCCCAAGTAGAAGAACGCAAGAAGTCCTAGAGGGCTAATCCCGTATAACAGATATCTATGTGGCTCAATATAAACCTGAAGGGACGATCATGAACTCTCGAAACTCAAGGATTAATTCTTGAAATCTAAAGACTGGATCCTTAAGTTCAAAGATTGAATCCCTAAGTTGCGAATTTCTAAATTCCATATGGTAGTTGAACCTTCAGCCTCTAGCACGCATTATCAACGACGATTCTTTAACACCGTTCTCCCTAGCCAAATCAAGAGTGATTTGAGTTATGGATTCACGAATTATGGACAAGAAAGTGGAGTTTAGCACCGATCCCACTAGGGATATGTGCCAGTATTTGAGGTTCAAAACCTATTTGTGAATGAGTTTGGGATTACTTAGATCATACATGACAATTACGATGGATGAACCAGAAACAAGAATGTTGCTTCAGGAAAGAAGATCAAGTAAAAAGTCGTCAAAACAAGGATGCCCTTAGCTACAATTGCCCTAAGGACTGAATGCTCAAACTATTGAAGGAAGGATAAGGGCTCATGAAGCACATATGCAATAGCTGAAACAAGATTCATGAGTAAAGAAAGCAAGGCGACAATTAAGGGATAATAAAGCTAATGCCTCGAGGGTCGGTCCCCAAAAGTTAACTTTGACGATCTTCCACTTAAAGGGAATGGTGGAAATTTCCAGGGCTGATGACGAAGATTTGATGTATCTAGAAGATCCTGATGATCCACGACCTTCTTTTATGAAGGATATTATGAATACTTATATCTTAAGTTAGCTGACTATAAAGGCGTATGGTGGAACAAATGATTTGCCAAGTCCTGTAAGGAATTCTTCCAAGGCACTACCACTACAGCCAGTGAACGATGCCCTAGAATGAAAGAAGATCCCTTGAGCCTCGGAGGGCATGAAACAATGGTGGTATGGCCGTTTGCCACCAATTTCAACCAGGACTTCTAAAGACCTCGACAAAGCTTTCATCAGAAGAGGGGTGCAAGAACTTGGAATAAGAAAAGAATGAACCCCCGAGGGACGACCTGACTCGACTAAAGGGACTTTCAAGGTCCTAAATTTGGTTGAGAAATTAGCCATGATATTCCTGCAACAAGGAACAAGGAACGACTACCCTAAGATGTCACCAACAAAGCACGCCCCAGAAAAGTATGTTAAAACTCCAAGAAATGGCTGATAAGTACACTAAAGCCAAAGAGGTCATGAAGAAGCAACTTATCCAATCTGAGGGAAGAATAGCAAGAATAAAATAAAAGGATCAAGGAAAAATTCTTAGCCACGAAAGCCAGTCATAAACATGATCTTTGAAGGGGCAACGACCGCCTAGACTTCAAGAAACTCAAGAAAATCCCACACTAGGGAAATTATGTATATTTTTGGAGAAGAACCAAAGCATGCCAAAAACCGAAGCAGTTTCATCCTTTAATGATTCTGGTTTCTAAGGAGTGAAGTTATCCCGCTACAACCTGTTGTCAAAGATCCAGTGATGAACAAGAATCAAGTAAAGAGAGTCTTGGAGCCTAATTGGACATTCTGTAATGATTTTCAACCATCTGAAACGTTCATATATGGATTCAACAAAGCTGAATCACAAATTGATGGAAAAATTTGACTACCCACGATGGTGGGAATAGAGCCCCGAGAGGCAACTTCAATGATAAACTTCGTTGTCATTAAGGCAAGTTCAACTTTCAACACTATCCTGGGAAGGACAAAATTGCACGCCTTCAAGATGATTACCTCAACAAATTGTCTAAAAATAAAGTTCCCAACGAGGAATAAAGTTGATGAAGAGAAGGGAGATAAAAAAAAATAGGAAGAAGTTGTCATGTAACCTCATTAAGGGCTGAAGGAGTCGGGGGGCAAGTTTTCCCCATAAAAGGCATGGATGAAGGAGAAGACTATGAGAATTGAGGAAGGCCAGTGGAGGATTTAATTTTCTTTAGCCCCTGAAGATCCTGGAAAGATAACCTATGTTGGTGAAAAATTGCACGTATTAGACATCGGCGATATGCCCGAAATTGATCCTGAATTGATAATCCACAAACTTAAATATCGATTCAAATTATAAGACGGTAAAATAGAGAAAGAGAAATTCTGCCCCTAAAAGGCACGAGGCTAAAAAGCCAGAAGCTAATAAGCTATTGAAAAACCGAAATTCATTAAGGAAATGCAAATCCTGGAATGATTGGATAACCATATTTTAGTCAAGAACACTAACAGAAAGTGGAGAATGTGTATTGAACTCACATATATAAATGAAGCATACTCAAGCGATTATCTCCCTCTACCAAGGAATGACACTCTAATAGATGCAACTGCTGAACATAAGATATTGAACTTCATGAATGGCTAGGCCATATACAACAATGACACCTTTAAGATAATATGGTGCACCCATGAGGGGAGTTTGACATCTTAGAATGTCACAAGATGATGTTGAATCATGCGAAGTACGCCTTTGGCGTAGGATATGGAAACTTTTTGGGTCTCATGGTCTCAAAACGAGGAATCAAGACTAACCCTGTTAAGATAAAAGCTATCCTCGGTATGGGACTACCAATTCCATAAAGGACATTTAGAAGTTAACATGAAGAGTTGTTGCCCTAGGGAGATTTATCCCCATGTTTGGTGACAAGTATTTGTCATTTTTTAAAACACTTAAGAAAGTGACAGATTTTTAGTGAATTGATAAAAGCCAAGCGGCCTATGAAAAGTTGAAAAAATATGACAGAAGCATCGATGTTGGCCTAGCCTACAATGAAGCATCATACTTATTATCAGCGTCCTAAGATAAAGCCCTGAATGCTGCTTTAGTGAAGGAGAAACCTAAAATCCATAAGCCAATTTACTACGTGAGCAAAGTATGGCATGTAACAGAATTACTCGATAATTGAGAAGGTTGCTCTAGCCTCGATAATGGCTTCAAGAAGCTACGCCCAAAATTCTAGGCACACAAAATTAAAGTATTGATGAACCAATTGTTGAGAAATATAGTTCTTGATCCAAAGGTCTCGAACAATAATAAAACATCAGACTATTGACGACTTCGTGGTTGAATGCATCATTGACAACCAAAAAGTCAGGGGCAGGAAGATATGACACTCCAAGAGGGCAAGGATGAGAGCAGAAACATGGAAGGTAAAGCCTCGACTAAGGAATAATGGGTGCTCTATTTTGATGGAGCATCAAAAACAAAATCAAGTGGAATTGGTCTAGTTCTACCAAGCCCTGACAAGTTCATAATCGAGCACATTTAAAAGATGTATTTTCCAATGACGAACAACGAAGCTAAATATGAAGACCTGATAGCCAGACTTGGCTTGGCTAGAACCTAGAGGGTCAAAAACTTTAAAATATGTGGAGGCTTGAGGTTGGTAAACTCTCATGTAAATAAAAAATTTGAGGCCCGAGAATAGACAATGACCAAGTATGAGAAGCATATATAAGAAATAATGACTTAGTTTAATGAAGAGCATGTTGAGCACATAGCAAGAGAGGAGAACATGAAGGCTGATGCCTTATTAAAGTTTGATTCATCAGAAGTCGAGAATACGTCAGGAAGTGTGTACTTCAAACACGAAGCAAGAATGCCAAGCTTTTGACACCAATTAGGCTACTAGTTGTTGGATAAACCCCATCAAAGCTCACCTTGAAACAAATTGGTTTACAAACGATGCCATAGAGGCATAAAGATATATCTACAAACGTTAAAGTCAGATGAGGGACGATTGGCCCAAAAAAAAGTACACGAAGGAATGTAGACAAAGCTTTGGTGGGCAAGTCCTCATTCATAAAGCTCGTTTGAGATTTTATTAGATAGAGATGATGGCTGACGCCAAAAGCTACGTGAAGAAGTATTATCGAGGCAAGAGGAACACACCTATAATCAGGCAACCTCCACATATGCCAACGTCCATTGATTCCCCATCCCTTTTACCATGAGGGAAATGTATATCTTTGAGTGATTCCCTGACGCTACTGCTCAAAGGAAGTTCCTCATAGTAGCTATTGATTAATTTACTAGGTGGATTGAGGCCAAACTATTAGCCAAGATAACCACCAAGCAAGTGCCACAATTCCTTTAGAAGAATGTGATAAGTAGATATGTGATTCCACGACTCATGGTGATGGGCAGTGGATGACAATTCAACAAAAAAAAGACTCCAGGAAGTATTTTGAATACAATAATATTGAGCTACGTTTTACTTTCGTTGCTCGTCACCAGATAAATAGACAAGTCAAAATAGCCATAATGTTTATCCATAAAGAAGAAAAAATAAAGCTGGCCTCTGATTGAGATGGGTTATATCGTGTTAGGGGTGTATTGTGGCAAGATTCTCGTAAGCACATAACAACTGAAGGAGATGAACTGTCAAGAACTTTGCATGCTACGAACCATAAGGTTTGTAGTTCACGATTCATTGCAAAGAAATCTTATATGTTAGAACTACTACTGAAGGAACTAAGAGCTTATCAAGAAAGAAAAATTTTAAGGGTTGAACCCTCAAAGGTCATACCGCGAACTTAGTGCAAATTTAACATAAAATTTCTCATCCTCGGTAGGAATTCTCAAAGAATACTCTCGTTGAGGAATAGATATTGTGAACTCTTTAATATTGATCCACCCTGTAGGGATGTCAAACTCACATTTTCGGTCTGATGAAGAACAACCCTGACACAGTTCAATCTAAAAAGCATACATAGAAGTATAAGTTGTCACCAAAGATGTGTATTAAAGAGTTGAAAATGAGTTACTCTGGGCAGAGCTTATAAGATTGAAGGGTTGAAACCCCAGAAAATCTCTTGTACAAGGCATAAATGTCATAGCTTGATATTATCAATATAAAAAATTGTGAATCAAGAAACTCAAAATTTGAGTTGATACCAAAGTTCCTAACTCACAACTATAATTGGTAACCCCTGAGTGTGGGCATGAACTCCTCGATAGGCTTAAAAGTTCCTTAAATATTATTTTTAGGATTGAAAAACATGAGAAATGAGTGACAGCATTCTGCGAAAATGTAGAGCTCGACAAGAGCTTCGATTTGATATATTATAAGCTTAAATTGGAGATTCGAGTAAGAAGTTATCACCGTTTTCGTGAAAGCAAGTCACTTCCCGAAAAAAATGAGGCTTGCCGAATGCGGATTCCGAAAAAAATTTGAGGCCAGAAGCCCAAAATAAAATCAGTTTTGAAAAAATAAAATGCTTGAAAGCCCAAAATAAATTAAATTTTGAAGAAAGTGGCAAATGCTATAAGCCCAGATTTAAAGGCCCAGAAATAAAGGCCCAAAAAGATTATGTATTTGAAGAATAAATCCAAAATTTTAAGGCCCGGAAAGATTATTTTTAAAGCCAAAAGTGAAGGCCTGAGATGTAAAAAAAAATTGGCCCAAAAATTCGACTACAAACCTGGTCCTATTTTCGACTAGGATACTAGTCAAACTTGAGGTCGCGAATCCTGGTCAAAATGCTTGGACCAGGTGTCAAAAAAGAACCCCTTTTTCTACTAGAATCATGGTCCCACTAAGGACCAGAATCTTAGTCCCACTAAGGACCAGAATCCTAGTCCCAGTCCCACTTAGGACCAGAATCCTCGTCCCACTAAGGACCAGAATCCTTGTCCCAAGGACCAGAATCCTAGTCCCACCAAGGACCAGAATCCTAGTCCCCTTAAGGACCAGAATCTTGGTCGAAATTGAGGTCGTGAATCCTGGTCGAAATGCTAGGACTAGGAGTCAAAAAAGAACCCTTTTTTCTACTAGAATCATGGTCCCACTAAGGACCAGAATCCTAGACCCATTAAGGACCAGAATCCTAGTCCCACTAAGGACCAGAATCCTAGTCCTAGTCCCACTAAGGACCAGAATCCTAGTCATGGCCCCACTAAGGACCAGAATCCTAGTCCCACTAAGGACCAGAATCCTAGTCCTAGTCCCACTTAGGACCAGAGTCCTAGTCCCACTAAGGACCAGAATCCTAGTCCCACAAAGGACTGGAATCCTAGTCCCAAGGACCAGAATTCTAGTCTTACTAAGGACCAGAATCCTAGTCCCCTTAAGGACCAGGATCCGGGTCAAAATTGAGGTCGTGAATCCTGGTCAAAATGCTCGGACCAGGAGTCAAAAAAGAACCCTTTTTTCTACTAGAATCCTGGTCCCATTAAGGACCAGAATCCTAGTCCCACTAAGGACCAGAATCCTAGTCCTAGTCCCACTTAGGACTAGAATCCTAGTCCCATTAAGGACCAGAATCCTAGTCCCATTAAGGACTAAAATCCTAGTCCCAGTAAGGACCAGAATCCTAGTCCTAGTCCCACAAAAGACTAGAATCCTAGTTCCAAAGACCAGAATCCTAGTCCCATTAAGGACCAGAATCCTAGCCCTAGTCCTACTTACGACCAGAATCCTCGTCCCACTAAGGACTAGAATCCTAGTCCTAGTCCCACTTAGGACCAGAATCCTAGTCCCCTTAAGGACTAGGATCCTGGTCAAAATTGAGGTAGTGAATCCTGGTCAAAATGCTTGGACCAGGATTTAAAAAAAGAAAAGAACCCTTTTTTCGACTAGAATCCTGGTCCCACTAAGGACCAGAATCCTAGTCCCACTAAGGACCAGAATCCTAGTCCTACTCCCACTAAGGACCAGAATCCTCGTCCCATTAAGGACCAGAATCCTAGTCCCAAGGAACAGAATCCTAATCTCATCGAGGACCAAGATCCTGGTCGAAATAGGGAAAAATAAAGAAAAATTCTGAAAAAGTAAGAAAAATACCTGACGTACAAAAAATTAGGGATAATTAATAAAAATACTTAAGTACAACAAATGTCTTGTAAGACATGGGAAATAAAGGAAAATTGCCAAAAAAATTCGTAAAAAATGCAAAGCTTCGAATAAAGAAAATCTAGGTCGCTCCACATCTTACGATAAAAACGATACCTGAAGAAGGGCACGAGACCTAACTTCTACAAAACCTTAATCAGATTTTCTAGAAGTTGTGGGGAAAATGATGGGGATAAAAAGAATCCAAATAACATAATTAATGATATATTAATTATGTTCAGGGTCAAAGCCCAAATTATGAATTGGGCCAGGCCCATGGGGCCTCTAAGGCTTGCTTAGGGCTGCAAACGGAAAGAAAACATATAACAAAGTTGACGCTGCTCATACTATAGGACCAACTGGATTTGTAATCCAATTGATTATCCTAGTTCATAAGCCCGATTACGGTCTGCAAGCCCAGTGGGCTATGTCATTGACTAAATTCGTGGTCAACTGTATAACCAAGTCAACAGCTCATCAAAGGAGTCCTGTTAAGGATATAATTCTGAAAAGATAACCATTCAAGGATACTCTATCAATTAGGAATCTGTTTCCTTATGTTTGGAGACTCCAACATCTAATCAAATAAGGAGGCTTGCTCACTAAGTCTCCAATATCTAGTCAAATTCATGGACTCATCACCTATAAAAGGGGCCTGACCCCTCAACTCAGAACTACGTCTTGGCTTGATTCTCTAAACACATAGAGATACGTAGGCATCTTGTTAGGACATGATTCAATCCTCGCACAACAAGAACAGTCATTAAAGCTCGAAGCTCCCAAATCCTAGCATTAATTACACGCAATAAATATACCCTAGATTTTTATCCATAACAGTATATTTTCGTGTCATGTATTCAAATGCCAAACAAAAACCCGACTCATTTAAGGTTTGTGTACTTTCGTGTTCGTGTACCTCCGTTTTCGTGTCGTGTTTCGTGTAAACTTGAATTAAAAATAAATATAAATAAATAAATGTAAATATTAGATTTTTAGGTAAAAAATTTACAAAATTATATGAAATATATACATTTAAGTCATTTATACTTAGAATATTATAAAACTATTCATTATTTTAAAAATAAATATACATATATTTATTATAAATATAAATATATATATATATATATATATATATTATAAATATACATTTTTATAATAAATATTTAATTATAAACATATTTATTTCGTGTAACTCATGTCATGTCGTGTACTTAAAGGTTAAACACAAAACCTACACTACATCTCGGTCATGTACTTCGTGTTCGTGAATTTTTCGTGTCGTGTACTCAAAATGCAAACACAAACACTAAATTTTCGTGTCGTGTGAAAATTTGCCGGGTCTAGTAATTATTATTCTGCTGGACGAGACTAAAATTTTTCTGGATGACACAGGCTAAAAAGTTGTTAGGTCCACTGGTCAAATACAGAGGGAGCTGAATGTATTTGTGTTCAATTTTTGAAACTAATCGCAACGAAAAATAAAACTTAAATAAATACAAACGAGATCCGGGGTTAAATTCTTTTATTAAGAAATATAATCACGAAGGTTTTGCTTACAATCACCAAATACAAATATTTGGTGCAACAAAAGAAACAAACACACTAGTGGCCTGTTTGGATAAGAGTATTTCATTTGAAATGCTGGATTTGTGACAAATTTGCTGTTTGGATGGACAAAGAATTTGAATTTGGATTTGGCCCAAATCCAAACTATTTTAAACAAAGCTTATTGACTAGAATTTGAAATAACAATTTTATTGCTGTCATTTAAAATTACAATCAATCAAATTTTTATGACCAACCACACTCTCTCTCACTCTCTCTCATCTCTCTTCATACTCTCTCTCATTCAATCCCCCTCTTTACTCCATTTCAATTCCTCCATCATGCTGAGTTAGCTATATGTGATCGCAGCGATGAACTTCGCCCCCACAATTCCTTCATCACGATTAGGCGGAGACACCTGGTGATGAATTCCGGCCAGTGACGTCTGAGAATGTATAATTACAGCGAGTGTGTATATGTGTGCACATATATATATATATGTATATGTGTATATATATATATATATATATATATATATATATATGTTTTGGGTATTATGTAAGGAAAGATATATGTGAAAGTGTAATTGTGTTGCTGAGAGAGAGGAAGAAGGCTAAGGAGAGAGAGAAGGGGGTTCAGAGAGAAGGGATAGATCGAGAGAAAGGCTTACGAAGAACTATTGGATTGTTCTTCTTCTATTTTATTTTATTTTAAAATTTTGTTTTGTTTGATTTTTTTATTTTTGTTGATAAAGAAAAAAATTAAGAATATAATAACTGGATATTATACAAATAAGTGGGAATAAAAAAAACTAAATCTTGAAAGATGGGTATTAATTCATAAAATATATGGTATGTAATTAGATGATTTGGAAAATAATTAAAATGTCTAACATGGTATTCTTATTGAATATTTAAAATAAATTTTTAAATAAATTTTTATTCATTATCAAATAGTGTTAGAATTTGGAATCCATTATTTAAAATTTTATTAATATCCAAACAACTTGTTAGAATTTGAAATTATGGAATTCAATTCCAGTAACTGCATTCCTCCATTTGAAATGAATTCCACCTATCCAAACACAATCTAGGGGAATTGATAGTATGTGATTTGCAAAAGGCTAATTTACTAGGAATTATAAAAGACTAAATTCAAACAAGGCCTGCAAGGCATACACAGCATACAAGGTCCGCACATCATACAAGGTCCACAAGGCCCACAAGATTTGGACTTGTATGTGCAAGAAAAAACGGAAAGGGACAAGACATTGACACCTGCAGCAAAGTTTGTACAAGCACATGATCTGGACATCAGGACAAAACGTAACTAACACAAGGTTGACATCGACCCCCGACCAAGATCTGATTTGTAGCCCTTGTCCCCCCACGTGGACAAGCTGTCCGCACAACATACAAGGTCCACAAGGCCCACAAGATTTGGACTTGTATGTGCAAGACAATACGGAAAGGGACAAGACATTGACACCTGCAGCAAAGTTTGTACAAGCACATGATCTGGACATCAGGACAAAGCGTAAACACAAGGTTGACATCGACCCCCGACCAAGATCCTGATTTGTAGCACTTGTCCCCCCACGTGGACAAAGCTGACGAGCCTATAAATACTCCCTAGTCACTTCAAGGCAAGGGGTTCACACATTTTCTCAGATTCTCAATACATTGAATTCACTGATAGGTTTTGCTCTATCTTCTCTCTAGAAATAAATATACAATCATATACTTATATTATGACTCTTTTCTACCGGATACTTTTTCTCACGCTGGAGGTGTTTACGGGGACATAACCCCCCGCGGGCATTTCCGTTTCAGGGAGCTTGGAGACGTAAGATCAACAAGGTCGACAAGATCAACAAGGTCGACAAGATCAACAAGGTCGACAAGATCAACAAGGATAACATGATGAACAAACCCAGCAAGCCCAACACACATCTATTCTAGCATAATATTAAGGAAGTAGAGTCCGACGGTAGAACGACTTATCATTTGGCGCTAGAAGGAGGGCACTTTCCCCACGCTCTCTAAACCAGCATCCAACCTGACCTCCTCATCCGAGGGCAAACACATCCACAAATACTCTACAAGCTCATTTGTGAACTCATCAAACATGCTACCCGTAACGCGTAGTTCTAATCAACAACAAGCTCCTGTCATCCAGGAAATTGGTGACCCTAGTCACCCTAACTATGTTCGAGTACGTAATGCAGACACGGACTTAACCCTCAACGCTGTTGGCACAGCCCCTGAAGATTTGAGAAACGTGATCAATTAAAATCTAGAGGTTCAAGCTACCCAAGCAGCTCGAGCTCAAGAGAGAAGGCCAGCGGTCTGCATCGGCCAACAACACCAACCGGAGCAAGTTCAACTCATCATTGCCCCAACAACTCCGGATGCACATGTGGCCTTGAACCCCCAGCACTTGACACAACAACAAGTCCAACAGATGAACGCTCAGCAAAAAGATGCGCTCATCGCCTTCCTCTAATCTATGGTGCAACCAGCCCCGGTTGTACAGCCTCTTATCAATCCAAATGAAGACAAATGCGAAGGAAACTCAAGACACTCTCGTGTTCATCCTTTACAGCAAAGATCAAGACCAAGCGTCTACAGCCGTCTCGGATCTTCACGTGACCCCGATCACTCCAGGCATAATGGGGATCGTCATAGAGATGTAACTTAGGCTCATTATAGAAAAAATCGTGACTACGACTTAAGACACCAACTGGAGGATCGTCCTGAACAGAGACGTGCAGAATCCGAGCAACCAAGAAACATGCAACATAGTCCCTCGAGAGGCCCCATCCCTCAGAGACGCAATGAGCGAATAACTCCTCCTCAGGAGCTAATCCATAATACAAGGGATGGACTCACAGCCGAACAACTAACGGAGCAGAACGCTCGCTTTCAAAAACAACTCGACCAACTACATAAGAAAGTTGACAGAGACCCTGACTCTGAAATAATTGAGTCTCCATCAACAGTGAGGTTTGAAGCACAACCCCGAGACAAGAAGGCAAAACATCCCCAACTGAGATTCTATAACGGGGATAAAAACCCGGGTTAACTATACCCAATTTTTTGATCAACAGATGGCGCTTTATGATTACAATGACCTAACTAAGTGTCGGTTATTCGCATCCACCCTCGAGGGTCATGCTCAAAAATGATTCTCCCTTCTAAGTCCATGGAGCATTGATACTTGGATGGAATTCAGAGCTGCTTTTCTCCGAAGGTTCCGGGCGAATCGCCCGCATGACATCCACACTGTCTCCCTTGAAGGAATTGTTTAGGAAAAGGGAGAAAGCCTTATCGATTACATCCTCCGCTTCAAAGAAGGAGTAAATCGTGTCACTTTTGTAGACCAAGGTGAAGCTATTAGTGCACTCAGACGTGGTCTAGACTTCTATGAATATAAGGATTATGTTTTTGATCTGATCCGCAAAGACCCTAAAGATTTAACCAAAGTCTACGCAATGGCATCTGAATATATCACCGGAGACAAAGCACTCCAAGCTATGAGGCTTACTCGACAAAGAGAGCACTACGAAGTAAAGGGCGATCAGCACGCAACAAAAGAGTTCAACAATCATCATAAGGACAAGAAGCATAAAAATAATGGCTCTGGCCATCATAACCACACTGCTCTTGATCATGTTCCGCATCGCATCGCCCAAGCCAACAGAGACTTCCGACCCCAAAATCAGAATGCACCTAAGTTACCTCCGAAACCAAATCCGTAATGGACAAGGTTCAATCGGAGCACTGCGGTCATACTCCAAGAAGTTAAAAGCAAACCATTCTTCGAGAAACCAAGGCCTATGACGGTACCTATCACTAGTAGGGATCAAACTAAGTTTTTTGCCTATCATGAGGATGTTGGGCATGCGATCAATGATTGTGTATCATTCAAATACTTCCTCGAGAGACAGGCTAAGGCTGGGAACTTAAACAACTACTTACCATAAAAGAATGCGAAGAGAACATAGCCAG
Source organism: Anethum foeniculum (assembly GCA_003724115.2). Classification (NCBI taxonomy): domain Eukaryota; kingdom Viridiplantae; phylum Streptophyta; class Magnoliopsida; order Apiales; family Apiaceae; genus Anethum; species Anethum foeniculum. The sequence continues at coordinate 32,490 of PHNY01133615.1, forward strand.
AAGGTTCTAAGAAGCCAGTGATCCTTGTAGAGGTAGGAGGTTCTCCACTACGACCATCTAGACCTAGCACCTCTAGACGTGACGAAGTCATGGAGATTACACATAACCCATCAACTCGTAATGTTGTCTACTTTAGTAATGAGGATTACGAAGGTATAGATCCGAATCACAATGAAGCCATTGTCATTACTATATACGTAGCCAATCATGATGTTCGAAAGACCTTGGTTAATAACGGATCCTCTGTAGACATCATCTTTCTCCATGCACTTAAGAGAATGAACATTGAACTTTACAAACTTGTTACTAAGGCCCCCCAAGGTCAACAAGGTCCCCTCGGATCAACTCGTCCTCGCGAAAAAAACCTCTACATAAGTCCTTGAACTTATCCAAGCTTAAGTGGGGGGGGGGCAAAAAACTTATTACTAAGGCCCCCTCGGGTCAACAAGGTCCCCGCAGAAAAAACCTCTACTTAAGTTCTTGGACCTATCCAAACTTAAGTGGGGGGCAACAAACTTTTTACAAGATCCCTCTCGGGGTCAACAAAGTCCTCTCGGATCCACTCGTCCTCTTGGATAAAGCTCCTACTTAAGTTCTTGGATCTATCCAAGCTTAAGTGGGGGCAACAAACTTTTTACAAGATCCCTCTCAGGGTCAACAAGGTCCTCTCGGATCCACTTATCCTCTCAGATAAAGCTCCTACTTAAGTTCTTAGACCTGTCTAAGCTTAAGTGGGGGGGGGGGGCAATAAACTTTTTACAAGATCCCTATCGGGGTCAATAAGGTCCTCTTGGATCCACTCGTCCTCTCGGATAAAGCTTCTACTTAAGTTCTTGGACCTATCCAAGCTTAAGTGGGGGGCAACAAACTTTTTACAAGATCCCTCTCGGGGTCAACAAGGTCCTCTCGGATCCACTTGTCCTCTCGGATAAAGCTCCTACTTTAGTCCTTGGACCTAACCAAGCTTAAGAGAAGGGCAACAAAATTTTTACGAAGAACCATTCACATCAATAACATCCTTTTCGATTAATTCGTCCTTTCGTACAAAACTCATACCCACACCATTTATTACTCATCTATCCCTCTAAAGAGGAATAAGGGAGTGGGGGGCAAATGATAGTATGTGATTTGCAAAAGGCTAATTTACTAGGAATTATAAAAGCCCAAATCCAAACAAGGCCTGCAAGGCATACACAGCATACAAGGTCTACATAGCATACAAGGCTCACAAGATTTGGACTTGTATGTGCAAGACAAAACGGAAAGGGACAAGACATTGACACCTGCAGCAAAGTTTGTACAAGCACATGATCTGGACATCAGGACAAAACATAACTAACACAAGGTTGACATCGACCCCCGACCAAGATCTGATTTGTAGCCCTTGTCCTCCCACGTGGACAAGCTATCCGCACAACATACAAGGTCCACAAGATTTGGACTTGTATGTGCAAGACAAAATGGAAAGAGACAAGACATTGACACCTGCAATAAAGTTTGTACACTGGACATCAGCAGAAAACGTAATTAACACAAGGTTGACATCGACCTCCGACCAAGATCCTGATTTGTAGCACTTGTCCCCCCACGTGGACAAGCTGTCATGTGCCTTGCACATGACACGAGCCTATAAATACTCTCTAGTCATTTCAAGGCAAGGGGTTCACACATTTTCTCACATTCTCAATACATTGAATTCACTGATAGGTTTTGCTCTACATTCTCTCTACTTTCTCTCTCTAGAAATAAATATACAATCATATACCTATATTATGACTCTTTCCTACCGGATACTTATTCTCACGCCGGAGGTGCTTACGGGGACATAACCCCCCGCGGGCATTTCCGTTTCAGGGAGCTTGGAGACATAAGATCAACAAGGTCGACAAGATCAACAAGGTCGACAAGGATACATGATGAACAAACCCAGCAAGCCCAACACACATCTATTCTAGAATAACATTAAGGAAATTGGGCCCGACGGTAGAACGACTTATCAGGAATAAACTATCAAGATCTAGTGTTTGCTTTATAGCCCTTATAAAGATGAGCTATAAAATTGAGCATTACAAAATGTATGGCTTGGTTGGTGTATCTCACAATAATTTAATCCACTCGATCTCCAAGAAATAAATCTCTTTCTTGAAGAATTCTATTGTCTTTGTCTGTAGGTATAGGAATATCCTTTCTTGGTACAAACAGACCACTCTCTAGAATATTCATACTATCTCGATTTATTGCTCTCATGTATATAGTGATCTTCTTCTTCCAAAATTTATAGTTGTCTTTACAAAACAAAAAAAACCTTGATGTTAATAACTGTCCAAGTATTCATATTTTCCAGATTTGAAAAAATTCTGCAATATAACGTCTCAAAATACAATAACCCAAACAGTCAAAACACCAACATCAAACAATCAACCAAACGAGAACAACCAAGAACACTACGACCATAACCCAAATCAAATCTAGACAAACGAAAGCAAACCCAGTCTCCGTAATACCAAAAATAACATAAAACTTGCTAATCTAACGGATCTGATCTGTATATCGATCAACCAGGCTCTGATACCAATTGTTAAGTCCATTGGTCAAATACAGAGGGGGTGAATGTATTTATGTTCGTTTTTTCGAAACTAATCGCAACGGAAAATAAAACTTAAATAAACACAAAACGAGATTTGAGGTTAAATTATTTTATTAAGAAATATAACCACGAAGGTTTTGCTTACAATCACCAAGTACAAATATTTGGTGCAACAAAAGAAACAGACACACTAGGGGAATAAAATATCAAGATTTAGTGTTTGCTCTAACACTCTAAATTGAATAGCCCTTATAAACATGAGCTCTAAAATTGAGAGTTACAAAATGTAAAGCTTGGTTGGTGTATCTCACAATAATTTAATCCACTCGATCTGCAAGAAATAAATCTCTTTAATCGAGAGTATTAAATATTGTGCTACGATTGCCAAAAGAGCAAGTCCCGATACGTACTAGGGATAAAGATCCGCTAGAAGAAATACAAGATGAAAGGAATAAACTCTTCAATGAATCAAAAGTAGATCTGAAAATTTATTGCTTTATCTTGCTCCTTTAATGGCTTCTCTCTTCTAGATCTATACCACTTGTATGTATATGTGTGTATAATCAATGCTTGGTGGCTGCTCTAATGATTGCTGATTGAAAAGGATTAAACTACTTCTTTTATAGTGCTGAAACCCTGATTTTTGAGCTTGTAAGACTATCCGTAGAGCTTGTAATACCATCGGTAAGACTATCCATGAACTAGTAATACAATCGGTAATACTATCCTTGAATCAGTAGTACAATCGGTAATATTATCCTTGAATAAGTAGTACATTCGGTAATACAATCAAATTAGCCTAGTAATACTATCGGTAAGACTACTAGATAGTATTACCGGCTCAATTTGATAGTATTTTCACTTATTTTCTCAATAAAAATACTTTCAGGTAGTCTTTTTGAGCCGTTTCTTCTCCTTTATTAATCTTATTTAATCCTAATAACTTAAAATTAATTAACCAATCAATTAACTTACAAAATAAATTAATTCTAATTGAATCAATTTATTTATATAAGCCAAACAATTGGTTTAGTTAATTAAAAGAATTAAAACTAAAATTTTTAAATCCATCCATCCATATAGAGCAATCCAAATCATATCACTTGACTACTTAACAATATTTCAAATAATAATACTATGTTTTCCTTCACGGATCACTGACGCCTACTGTAATGGTCTAGTTCACAGATGACTAGTTCTGCTCTCAGACCTTCGTATTATAAACTTTACAGATCATTGTTAAACTGAGATCTTTATTGGCAAAACCACTGAAAATATCCTGGTCTTCACCTGTATCAAAACAAACTTCTTTGAATACCCTTAACCATTTATTTCACTGATTTCTTGAACATATTAATGAACTTCTGACAGTGCTTTGTCAAGGATTTCTTCATTGTAATCTGTCTTGATCCATGTATATACCAAATCTTCAACTTGAATGATTCCAGTGATCATAGTATTATTTGCAAGTCCTGTTATATGTTGAGTTATCAAACCAAGCATTGTTGAGATAATATATTTAGCTTCATTCTTTCTCAACAAAAGTTTCTCTAAACTAGTCACCTGGCTTTTCTTTTGTGTTATCGTGTCTTCAATATATACCTTTCTGTTCTTTTTTATTTTATTGGTTAGAATATGTACCTACAGCATAACTGTTTACATTTATTATAATATATTAATTACTTTTGTATATATGTTATTTTGTTTGTACAAACCTCATATAGAAATTATTAGTGATGCACGGATTTTATTAATATTATACGATTTTTGATTTAATTTCAATTGAAAATTATAATATTATATTATTAATTTGAATAGAAGTGATGATGTGTTTTATCTGAAAATGGTAATTTGTTGGTTATAAATAATTATAAAATTATTATTTTATATATTAAATATCATTGTCCGTGTTATTTTTGGAAAGAAAGAATTTGTTAGAAAAAATAAAAAAGGTAATACGTCTTAGCTGAAAACCGTTTTAATTAGTTAATTATTATCAATTTTAATATTATTAAATAAATGACCAAAAACCGAAAACAATGAAACCAAAAATTTCAATATTTCGTCTATTATAATATAATACAGATATATTGGAATTATATCAATAATATTTTAGTAATTTTGTGATATACATCTTGTATTAAATAGTTCGATAATGTTTGAGAAGATGATTTAAAAAAGAGTCGTAATACAAGTGTGAAATAATTTATTACAAACTAAAAGAATAAACTATTGCGTGTATAAGCAATAAAAAATTAATATTATTGCTACTTTTATTGTAACACTTTTAAATTATTAGAATCGAGACTCATTATAAGTCACAATCAAAATTTTATATAGTGCGCATCAAAAAACTAATAAATAAATCGATTATTGCTATTTTCATAAAAATATAGTTATAATACTATTCAGAAAAATCATCTATTCAGAAAAATCATATATTTTATTTATCGAACAATACAATACTTGAAGCATTCAGATAATTATTCGTTCAAAATTTTAATCATCCAACAAATAATGATTCAGATTTACTAATTGACCACTAAATGAGAATGTGTCTGGTGACAAGTTTTGGAATCCAATTTTGGGAACCTACATTTCTTGTGTTAATAAACTTACAAAATTGAATTTTCAATTTTTTTGTCACCTGGTATTTTGAAACTATTTTGAGATTAAATTTTGGATACTGCATTTCTCTATATATTAATAAATTTACCAAAATTGAATTGAAAATTCAATTCATATGTTTATTCATGAGCTTACCATAATTATCGTAAATTATATTTATTTGTGTCTAAAATTTATATATAAACTTTTCATAATTATAAACGGGTCGAATATGATTACGAGTTTTATACAAATCTGAAAATAAATACTAAACCTAAAAATGAATAATCCTTATTCCTTGGATCAAATTTAAATTTAAATTTTTTTATTCAAATCAAAATATGAATATCAAACTAATGTGTTATAGATATCATTTAGGGAGTATATTGAAAAATAGATCTAGATATATTTATTTCAATTATTAACCCTCAATTAACGGACTACGACATACTTTTAACTCGTGTTCATTTTGCATACTCTTAACTAATGTTCATTTTTCAACCCATATACGATCGATTATTATGTTTCTATGTAACGGTAAGTATAAATAAGTAAATTTTACTTTCTCCATCTAAAATTATATGTCTATAGTCATATTATTTAAATTTTAGTCGTAAATTATACTTAATATATAATTAAATAAATTTCAAAACTTGTATCAGTAAAAGATATATCTAATTCTTTTTTAAATAAAAATTTCAATTTTTTTAAATAACATATAATTGTCTTAGTTATCGGTCAAAATTGGTTAATTTGACAACATAATAGTTAAAATATGACACATAATATGAGATGGATGGAGTATGATACAAATACAATACGTCATCTAGATTATGGTTAAATTATTTAAATTTTGACAGTAAATTACCTTAATATTTAATTAAATAAATTTCAAAACTTGTATTATTAGAAAATATATTTACTTCTCTTTAAAATTTAGAACTTTCAATTTTTTAAAATAATACATAAATTTGTCTTGATTATCCGTGTTAGGTCAATTTAATCACGTAATAGTTAATTTAATCACGTAATAGTTAAAATATGATACATGGAGGGAATATATTTTTGTATATTTATATACAATTTTATAAAATTATGTATATTTTTTTTTACTCAAAAATATGTATATTATTTAATATATTAGAATTGATTACGTGTAATATACCGAAAACAAAAATTTCAAACACCACAATGACATATTTTTATGTCCATCTTAAATATTTTTGTGTACTTTCTGTTCCGTTTTGCAATTTTTTTTGATATAGTTAAAGTTAAGTGCAAATAAATCTAATAATAATACTAGCTTAAACCCCTGCGATGCACGGACTTTGTTTATATTGTATAATCTTTTAAATTTAACTTAAATTTGAAAATTTATATTATTAATTTAAATTGAATTGATTTTACATAATTAATTTTATGTTTTAGTTAAAAAGGATAATTGGTTGGTAATTTATAATTATAATTTTTACTTTATTTTATTAAGTAACATTGTTAATGTTATTTTTGGAAAAGAAGGGGGTTTTGGTTAAAAGAAACAGATAAGGTAATGTAGTTTAACTTAAAAGGTAATTGGTTAGTATTAAAAAGATTTTAATATAATTATTTTATTTTTATAAATAGACATGTCCGTAATATGTTTGAAAAATGAGGTGTTTTAGTTGGAACATATAGAAATGTAACATGTTATGATAATTTTGGAGAATGAGATGTTTTAGTTGGAAAAAAACAAAAAAATTAAAATCGAAAAAGATAATTAGTATTTTAGTTGAAAAAGATAATTGATTAATTATTAGTAATAATATTATTTATAAATGATCAAACACTAATAAATATTAGTTTAAAACTCGTGCGATGCACAGACTTTCTTTAAT
>PHNY01133645.1:11890-25004 GCA_003724115.2 Anethum foeniculum
GCAGCAAGGCATGGTTACTACTCAGCACATTTCATCTGTTGATCAGCCTGCAGACATCTTTACCAAAGCTTTAGGTTCTTCTCAGCTCTCTTATCTGCTTGCCAAGTTAGGTGTCTGCAACTTGTTTTCGACACCGGGGATGTTAGTAAGATAGGTGGTATTTTAGCTCAGGAGGAAGGATGACTAAGTTGATAGCTCAGATAGGTCATGACAACTCAGCTAGTCCATGTCAGCAAAATTAGTTAGAGTTGTTAGGTCTTGTATATAACTCATTCTCATTGTTATGTAGCTGGATTGTGTCATTTCTTCTCTGTAAATATCAATTTCTATCAGTACAGTTAGACTGTAGCTTGATAATTAATGGATTTTCTTTTCCGGTTACAGTTGATTTGTTTACAACTTCTATTACTTTATTTTAATATGATACAAGTATAGTTTAGCATTTGATTTTACAATGACTGTTTATTATCATGAATAGTTTACTAATCTCTAGCCAGTTCTTGTTCTTTCGGTCTTTCTCATCCTTAACTTTCTTTGTTTTATTAAATTTAAACAAACACGATCTGAAGAGCAACTAACTTCATGTAATCATGTCCATACATGAATTAATGAGGAGCTGCAGGTGTATGATGTTTATGAAGATGAGCTTGATAATGAGGACATATTTGATCTCTTTTAATACTGGAGAATCCTTCTCCTCTATGCAGGTCAGGGTAATTCAAAAGGGTAACGGCCTAGAGCCCCAACTTAGAACGTGGACGTTTTATCGATGTCATTATAGCGGAGAAAAAAATTCATCCCATGAAATTGAAAGAAAATCATTGCACTCTATTACGCACTTAGCACACTTAACTCTACCAATAATTTTTTTGGTTTCTTCCCTTTTCTTCTCTGGATCCAAACTCTTTTTATTCTTAGAATTATTTCCACCTATCATTAAACATGTCATAAAAATCGATGCTTCCCAAGAAATTAAGCCGTTATTAATATTAAATCTCATTGGAATTTTGACCACCTCTTGAATATGGAAACATGAATATTTGTTTTTTGTAATTTAAAATTTTAAGTAGAGATAACACGTTTGAATAGTCTATCACTAGTGATTTTGAATCTCTAGAATTGTTAGATTATGAATTTAAATCTCCGAAAAAAAACTTCATGTCCGTATAGATATAACTACAACGGCGTTAATCATGTCATGATGCAGATGACAGCTATCTAACAAATGGGTACTTGGACACCATTATAGACTGGATTCCCGGAATGCCAAATATTCGTTTGCGGGAACTCCCAAGCCATGTCAGAGTTATGGATCCTAATGATGCACTATTCTTTTTCCAGATGGAATCTGCTCAGAGAGCAACTAAGGGTACAGCACATGTATTTCATACCTTCGATGATCTGGAACAAGAAGTTGTGAATGCCCTCTCATCTACGTTCAAGTAAGAGGAAAACAATAGGCCCTCAACAGTTTCTCCTCAACCAAATACCATTAGATCAGCAAGAGTGTCTCAAGAACATTGAATGCAGTTTTTGGGAAGAGGAAAACACATGTCTCCAATGGCTGGACTCTAAAAAAGCTAATTCTGTAGTTTACATAAACTTTGGAAGCATCACAGTCCTGTCACCGGAGCAATTGATGGAGTTTGGTTGGGGGCTTGCAAATAGCAACTGCTCCTTCTTATGGATAATTAGGCCAGATTTGATCATTGGTGAATCGGAAATTTCTTTGGGAGTTGAATTCATGGACACTATCAAGAACAGGGGCATCATTGCAAGCTGGTGCCCGCAAGAGGATGTCCTCAACCACGTATCAGTGGGAGGGTTTTTGACACATGGAGGCTGGAACTCAATCATTGAGAGCATATCTGCTGGAGTGCCAATGCTCTGTTGGCCTTTCTTTGCAGATCAAACAACAAACTGCAAGTATGTGTGTGACGAATGGGAGTGCGGAATGGAGATTCGTAATGATGTGAAGAGAGACGATGTGGAAAAGCTTGTTAGACTATTGATGGATGGAGTGGAGGCTGAGAGAATGAGAAAGAAAGCTATAGAATGGAAGAAAAAGGCAGAAAATGCATGTAGTCCTGATGGCTCATCTTCTCTCAATTTGGACAAACTAGTTCTTCTTTTGAAGAACTAGCATGATTGGGTCTCACCTGGTATTTCCATACATGCTTAAATTATCTTTGTTTACCTCTCATAAATGTTTGTTTCTAATTCTATCGAACTTCACTCCCAGGTCTATGCATGTGATATTTAGGATAACTTGTTTTGCCATCCTGAAAGGGCTAATGGCAAAGTTGCTGCTCGCCTAATTCAACCTCTATGTAATCTTTCATAATTGATTGCTATAATAAATTTGTATTTTTAAGGTCACTGGAGTTTAGTTGAAACTGAAAAGGTTTCGATACTAACATTCTACATGTCTGTTAGAACTATAACCAGTTTTTAAAACTGTTAATGGACGCTTTGTAGTAGCTAGTGGCCTAGTGCAACTTAATTTCTCCCTGCTTATACCCAGCACTCCAGACTCAAGTCGAGTCTAAGATAAATATATTATGGCTTAATGAGACATTTGGTCTGTTTGTCAGCTCTTTTACAGTGTACAACAGGATATGTAGAAGTGAATGCAAGGAAGTATACGACACCTCCAATGAATTCTCACATTCTGCATTTCTGCTACATATTAAGACTCTAAGCCCATCACTGAAACGTAGTACCCATACTTATTTCATTTTTTAAGCAAGGATCAAATACTCTCTTTAACATGCGTATGTGCACATGCACGTACAGTATAGAAATACAAAATGTAGGTCATTTGAACTACTTAAGGTTATTTTCCAGATCCGCGAGATTATGCTATCGATATATTACAACTTACAAGATAGTAGCTCAGCAGGCTCTGAACCTAGCTTCTTTCCAGCCTCAAGGGCCTGGACAAATTCTCACCTAAGCTATATATGTATTTACGGGTTTTACTTGACTTGAGAGTTGAGGTTCATGTTTTGTGTTGATTTACAGCTTCTGACTACTGATCATATGGAACCATTGCATCTCTGCAGACCTAAAAAAATTTCATGTATCTACAAGCAGCCCATGCTGATATAAAATGAAAGATCTAGAAAAAGCACAATTGAAAGCACAATTGAAAACCAATGAAAGATCTAGTGAGCACACCGTGTTTTCCGGTCACCAATGTTGGAGCATGAGAGCTTAACATGGAAATGATGTAGAAACATAGAACTGTGATGTTCTAGTAAATTTTGTATGGTCCTGGTCCCCGACAATTGTTTGTCAGTACCGTTTATATAGCACACCGTTCTAGTTCTAGGGGCGTTGGATCTATATTTTAAGGGTCCAAATTTTCTACGAAAAGAAAAAAGTTCGACCCGCGAAAAATTATAGCGGAAAAAAAATATTTCACTCTGGACCCTTCAAATACTGATCTAAAAATTCTGGAACAGTGTGTTGGATAAAGCTTCCCTGCGTGTCAGGAACATCACCCATTTAGTATAGTATACACTAGCTTAGTATAATAAAGGATATATTAAGTAATTAACCTACCCATCCTCTTGGGTTTTAACCAAACAATCAAAACAGTAACACATTTATACAGGTAAAGTTTGTGATAGACTTTCAACCAATTCAAAACAATCAAACCAAAGAAAAAGCCAGGAAGATCATTCCAATGTAGAAAACACGGGGGCCTAACTTAAAGACATGCAATAGATGGCATTTTGATATCTATAGCAAAGCAGGCAAGTTTGTTCATAAACAAAAATAATAAATCAACTGATCTCAAACAATGAGATGTAAAGAACCCACAAAAAAGAATGGGACAGGTCAAGAACATCAGCAATGTATGGGCAATGGGCATAAAATGGGCTAATATGCTTCAGTTATTAAGTACATAAAGTGAAGAACAGCATGGAACAACGAATTTACACAAAAAAAAAATAATCTTTGAGTTGGCGAAAAACATTCTATTAAAAAGTTGACGACTCAAAATGGAAGCACTCTATATTTGCATTTTTTTTGGGTTTATTAATTCTAACAGAAATCCTAAAATGTATTTTTGCAATTTACCCATAAACCTGACTCGTGAGACATGACTGAGAAATATGTCATGCAGCCGTTAGGTTGGGAATGTAACTTGACATTCTTATTTTACTCTAGGAAAAGGATTCTGCTGTCCACATTCCTTCCAAGAAACCCTCTCTATTTTGTACAAGAATTACCACTAACAAATACAATTCCAATTTCCACAGGGGATGAATTAGTAAAACAAAGACAATAAATACAACTTCACCTGAAAATTATACAAAACCACATCCTTATCACCATCAAGAACTCGTAGTAGCAGCAGTACTCAATTTTCTCCAAATCCCTTTTCACAAAATTATATCTGCATACTTACTCAATAAACAATGTATAATTTACTTTGACTTGTATAGTAGTATAGTACTTGTAGCAATAACAGAATTATAATTAACTTAAAATCTGAAAGATTATGGTATTTAATTCTTCATCTAAGCTGTAGTCATCTATTTGACTATTCCATCATGTTTTGTATGCTTCTATAAGCCTATATACAACACATTGGAGAAAAAACGGTACCAATCAGGCAGAGTACAGAAAACTCACATGAGCAAACCATTTTCAAGTTCCGAACTTGAACTATTACACCAACAGGGTTTGGATTTCAAATCCACAAGTTGCTTCCAAGGTTCAAACACATGAGCTAATAGAAAACAAGTACGATATTTGACCGATTTGAACTAACGGATAACAATGTGAAATAACGAATAAAAAATATATATTTGCCCATCATGCCTCATATGCTACATGTACTCACACAAAATAAGTACCGCAGTAGTACTTTCTGAAAGGTAGTTTTGTAAAACCAAAGTTGAGCTAGTATTCTATGATTAGTCCACCCGTTGGAGCTCTGTGAGGAATACCCTTTCTTCTATTGCCTGTCTTGAAATTGACCGCTGTTGTTAGTGGTGTTGACGGACTAAAACCTTGCACATTTCCAATATTTCTCCTCTCCTGACCATGCTCATTGCTGCTACTACCACTGCTATAATATGATTCTCCCCCATCCCAGACCAACGTCTTACAATGGTTCTTGACAAATTTATCTGAAGTACCAGCAATCTGCACAGTCATACAAACAAGTTAAACACCCTTTGATGAAATTTGAAACAAAATTACATAATCAGGATGATAAATTTTGAATAACGACCTTGCATCCAAGAGAACAGAATCGGAAGTTGTCAAGAAGGCCACGATCACAAACTTTGCAAGTATTGGTAACACCTTTTCCAGGCCTGAGCTGTGGTCGTTTGTTTAAGAAAACAACCTTAGAGCTATTGATAACGTAGGTCTGGACAGAAGTAAGGTCCAGATACTTCTGAATCTCGCAAACTTTAATCACGTCATGGTATGAGGACCTTCTTATCTGTTGTGCATTAGGTAAACATAGCAAACGAAAAACAATTAATTACCACACCGCAAGAAACCAAAAACAAAACTGCTACAACTACAAAATTTCACAAATCAGTTACAAACGTAATGTACCTAAAAAAAACCCCAATTCACACTCATGTCAAAAGGGTAAAAAGAGATAGACATTGTACATTATCGCATAATCATTCAGCACATTATTCAATAACTAAATTTATCGGGATTTTAACCAATTATCGAAACACGAGAAAATAGAGTGCGAAAAGAGGCGAGATGAGTAGACCTGAATGACGGTGTGGTCCTTGTGAAGGGGGAGACAAAGAGAGCAGGGAGGAGGATCATCATAGCAATCAAGACAAAACATGTTACACTCATTCTTGTGCGAACCAGAGTGTAATTTGCATTCGCCAAAAAACTTTTCTTCAAGCAAGGGTTTAAGCCACGGTGGCCACTTATTGTCTTCCACATCAGGGCCCTTCAATTAAAACAACAACAACAACAACAATAACAACAGCATTATCGATTAGTACTAATCCATACACATATAAAATTGAAAACCCCAAAATTATGTAGTTGAGAGATTGATGATGATACCATGACGCGTCTGTTGCAGGGCTTGAGAAAAGCGTCGTGATTATCAATCGCCAGTTTGAATGAAGTTGAGTGAATGGAGCGCTCTGTTGCTGTTAAAATTCCAACAGGGGGTTTTTTTTTTTTTTTTTTACTAATATTTGTGCAGAGAAAATGGAGAGTTGGTGGGTGTGGTTTTAGAGAGAGGGTGAGGGTTTTGAAGTGGAGGCGGCGAAAGAAGTGGGTCGTTGTTATAGGTCTCACACAAATCAACACAATCGGCCCAACTAGTAGTAATATTACAAGATCCAACCCGTCTTATTTCACAACCTTTCTCTGGACTGTTTCTTTTTCTTTTTTTTTTTTTAAAAATCAGTAATAAAAAACCAAACCAAACCAAACATACTCATTATAAACAGCTTAGAGCGGTGTCTTGGGAGGGTAAGATGTACGCAATCCTGCCCCTATCCTAAAAAAATAAGGAGACTATTTCCGTGAATACCCCCGGCTTAGTGCATAACATATAAGATAGTGTGTGATATATTTGAGACGGTACCTTAGCCTATGGTATTATTCATACAGAACTTACCCGAAAGACGCGATTTTGGTTAAAAAGATGGTAATGGACACATGGAACCTGTAAACTGAGCCATGATCTTCAACACATGCGATTTATTTGGAATGATGTTAATGGACGCATAGAATCTGTAAATCTTGTATGCGACAAAGTCATGAATTGGTGTATACGGTGAATTTGTAATTTTGGGAAGTTAACTGAATTCGCGGGAGAGCAAAGTTGATGATTCGGGGGTTTAAGAACAGAGAATGTGGATACTCCCTTCTTATTCCTTCCCATTATATATGTTATTTTTGAAAAAAGTTTTTGTATCGAATTGTTTGTCTTTCTTTTCTATAAATTCAAATTTAAAAATAATTTTTCAGAATTATACTTGTATTTACTATTTTTAAAATTTGATTTTCTAAAATTATACTTTATCTCCATTTTTCAATACATTAAGTAAAGGTATTTGGTTGAAAATCTTATTCAACTAACTTTTTTCGTAATATATGTTTTTTTCCCAAAAATGACACGTATAATGAGGCGGAATATATGATTTGAAACTATCAAAAAAATAGTATGATGTTGATCCTCATTGTAAAAACTAAAACTGTGAGTATATTCATAATAGCATCTTCAATTAGAGAAAATCCTTAATTTCAAATTGAGGTGTCATGTCATATATATAATTATAGAAATTATGTAAAAAATAATTATGCACTAATAAAATATTATTGTTAGCTAAAATTTTAGTCAAATTTATGATGTTGGCTAAATTTGTTGAACCACTAGAAACCTGTAAGAAAATTACATATCATTTATTAACATATTAAAATAACACATTCTATTTATAACAACTTGGAATAATAATAACATACTATTTTTTTAATTATAACCAATCCCGTTGGACGATAATTCTTTACAGGTTTAGCAAATTTTAGATAATCATTATTTTACGTTATTTTAACTAACATTGCAGAAGATAAGCTTTATAAAAAGTCATAATTTAATATTATCTTTTAGAAAAATGGGTATTCTATTCAAATTTTTCAAAAATATTCGGTACTTTCTCGAATTGATGGTGTTCAAGATTTTATTAATTTTATAAAATTTCATGAAAGCATTTTTGTAGAGATTATAATATTATACAAAGTTTGAAAATTTTACAAAAAATATTTAAGTAAAATTCTATTTCATGTCTGCATTTAATCGATCAAAATCTAAATTAAATATATCATCGCATATTTCTTAATCATATAACTATTTTATTATTATATTTCTCTGGCCTCATTTAAGTATACTTTTTTTTATTTTTTTGTTCTATATTATGTATTCATTTCTTAGTCAAATGCATTTATCTATTATTTTTTAAGATTAACATTATTTTTAAAAGCATTTATTATTCACAATGTCAATTTTTTGTTATATATATAAAGAATTAATGAAAAATATATGGGTGAAAAATGATATTGTTTTTGAAAATTATTAAATGTGTTCGGTCTTTCAAGAAATTTAAATAAAATTGAAAACATTATGAATAATAAAGAGCAAAACTTCTGATTATAAATTATAGAACCAATTTTTCTATTATGTGCCAAAGGGCATATAATAAGCACACAAATTTATAAATTTAAGTATTTTGATTGATACTGATGTTTTATGTATGGAGGGGTCCATCACTTGTTTTGTGTATGGAGGGGTCCATCGATACTTAAGAAAAATAGCCGATTAAAACAAGTTAAACTTACAAATTTGCGCATTTATTGTGGGTAGGCACTCATTAAAAATCACTTATAAAAAGAAGATATATAGGGCATGTTTGGCAAACAGGCCACTTATCAACTTATCGACTTATTTCGAAAAAAAAATTCATATTTACATGTTAATTTTTAGAATAAAATATTTAAGTAGGATTTAGTATCCCTTATATGCAAAAACTTGTCAGAAATAAGTAACTTATTTCAGAAAAAAGTACAATTTGATGTATTTTTTTTCAGAAATAAGTAACTTATTTCTGACAAATAAGATTTCCCAAACAGCCACATAGTTTTGTTTATAACAAAGCGGAGAAGTCAATTTTGACTTGCACTGTACGGGCGATAATATTAAAAGACATGAGCAAATAGGTAGCATAGGCCGATATTGAATTTTTATCACCTAGACACCTATCTAAGCGTCTTGTTAACTTGGACCAGCCCAAGGGGCCCGGAAAACTTGACAGCTCAAATTTGAATCTTTCATACTATTTGTTTTCTTTCTGGACCAGAAAGAAGGGGGAAAAAAACTTCATCTTGCACGGTAAGGCATAGAAATGTATTTTTGATAACTTCACCTTGAAAGATATTCTTAGGATTTTATACATAGAAACTTAGAGAAAGCTTGTGGATCTTCTTACTGTGAGAGAATTGAAGATTGAAGGTTTTCCTACATGAATTTCTTGTCTATTCTTGTTTGTAATTATTATTATTTTGTTTATTTGTTTAATTATTAGTGAGTAGTATTTTCTTGATCATAAAAGAGAAAGTCATATTTGTACTATAATCTCGGCCTAATTTTTACATTAGTTTAATTGATTATGATTAATTCTAATTGATTATATTTGTATTACTCATTTGTGTAATTGACCATGCCTCATGAATTAGTTGTATGCAAATTGGAGTAATAGATAGGGAGATTTTACTCACTAGAAGCATACATAGGATTAGCAAAACTGAATTTGAGTGCGAGGGCAATATTGAATTTCTTAGAGCGTTAATACTTAAGAGTGGTTAACAATTGTTGTAATTACCTAACCGGTAGAATTACTAAAACTGATTAATTATGTAAAATGTTTCGAGAGTTTTAATACTTGATAGAGATTATTATACTCTACTTATATAATTACATTAATTGCTTTAGGTTAGAAGCCGGTTATTGTGTAAGCATGATGGACATGATTGCCCTGATTTTTTAAATTCCTTGTTTAGTATATTATAAATTAGCATTGATTTAGTTTTAATTATTACTTAATTGATATTCACAAAATAATTGTCTTGGTTCTGAAACAATTTAGAATAATTGGGTTGAAATTGACAGGACCCGTTTGATACACCGTACACTTGCGATTATATAAATAAACACACTGGAAATCAAACCAATGTAATTCTCAAAAAACAAGAAACCTAAACAGGCTAGGTTTCCCTTTGTCCGATATGAGAATCTACCAAACCATCTTTGACTAGTTTTAGGAATATCCAGCGATGAGGCCTGGTCACAAAGCCCAAGACTCGGTTATAACTTAAAGATTTCACATTTTACGGATACACCACTTGCAAAGGATACATCCTCGGCTATTAACTATTTCCCGTATCATAAGTGCATGTATATAGCCATGACTTACCCAGAATTAATAAATATTTAAGATATCCTCGTTACAGTTCTGAGAATAATATCAATTTAGCTATGAAATAAAATTAAATATTACGAGCTCCTTAATAAATTATTACTCCCATAGAGGAAAGATCCTCAATAATTTAAATATTTCGAAAAGATGTTTACACTTTATACATATAAACTACACTATATAAAAGCATCTTCAAGAATACTATTTTATAAATTGATTAGTTAAAATATTTAAAAAATAGTTAAAATTTATAAAATATATATAAAATTATGTAAGATTACAATGTTAATAATAATGATAATTTTGAAAAATAATATTAATTATGTAACAAATATGTAAGAAATGATTTAGAAGCCAAATTTCTTTTGCTTATGATCTTCCAAATGTAGCAACAATTATGATTATGCAAAAATTTACTTAACAAAAAATACCTTTTAAAAACTCTCTTGAAGATCCAGCTAGCAAGTTCAATGATGATGTTGTTAAAAGTTGTGCAGTTTTTATAATATATTATCTACAAAGAAAACACCACTCCAGTAAAGTATTAAACATAGATGTGCAAAATACCAAGATGCGAAATTTGATGCTAAATATATTATCAAGTATTAATGTTATAATTTTCATGTAAGAATGCAAGTGGGTAGATAAGTTAATAAGATAATAGTGACAAACATAGTTATACACATTAGACAAATAGAAATATTATCTTATTTGATGTCATTTTTAAAACTATATATTAGAACATAAATTCTATTATAATATCAAAATTCACTTTTTATTTTTAAACTATAACAGTGACTGTAATTATTTTAGCATAAGAACTACACTAAGATGTCATCTAACTTTTTTTACTAATTAATACATCCATAGAAGATACTCTAATATTTAAAATTACTTTGATGAGATGCTCCCTCATATATTTTGTACTTAGACCAAACAAAGACATCCATCATGCCAGCGAACAATAAGTAGTTGTAGACTTGTAATAAGGTTTGAAGTCATGGTTATAGAAATCGGTCAATAAATCGTTAAAATTTTTAAAAATCGTCCGATATATCACAAATCGATATCTCATGTTACAAATATTAACACTATAGATGGTGTACAGCACATGAGCCAGGCAGGATACATAATTGAATCAAATCAAGGAGCCAAAGTAAGATCACACTGACACATGGCAGATCATGGACCGCACACTCTTTCACTCTACTTGAAACATAATCAGTTAGGATTTTAGACAATAAAAATTCAAGAACAATATAAAAGTAAAACTAAGCTGAAATAACATTTTCTTGAATTCATTGCATCTTCTTATTTTAGTCAGCTTCATACACACAACTTCACCATTTGCGTTATGGTATCAGAGCTTCGATCTATGCATCTGCAATGCGTTCTTATGCTGCTGCTTTGAACATAACCACATCTCGCACAAATGCATCTATATCGAATATGACAGCTCATCCTGTAATTGACATAAATCATCCTAAAAGATGTGTTAGTGGTACCTAAGTTTCAGTGCAACCTGTTGTCTATTTCCCAACTCACTAATCACATTTCTTGTCCTGTTTTATTTTCCTCTACCAAATGTATCTTGCAGGACCCTGCATTGATGATGGAGACAAAAATTGGTAGCCTTGTTGATGGTCTTTATAAACTTTAAATTGCTGGCTCCACCAGTAACATTTCAGGGTTAGCTGTTTCTATTCATAACTGTCAGTTTAATACATACATCCTCTCTAAATGGCATTGGAGACTAGGACACCCTTTGATTACCGTTCTAAGTCATATACCAAAAATACAAATTTCTAAATCTGATGTGTTAGATGACTGTGAAATATGTCACAAGTCCAAAAATACTAGATTACCCTTTCTTGTTAGGGATTCTAGACGTAGTTTTGACGTTGTCAATTGTTATGTATGGGGGTCGTACAAACATGTAACTCATGGTACTTGTAATCAATTTTTAACCATAATGGATTACTTCTCTAAATGTACATGGGTTCTTCTGATGTTTTCTAAATCTCAAGTCATCAATTTACTAAAGATTTTATTGCTTATGTTCACACTCAGTTTCACAAAACAATCAAAATAATAAGGTCGGACAATTGGAGTGAATTTGTTAATGCTGATCTTCAAATACATCTGTCTCGACTAGAAATCCTTCAACAATTTAGTCGTTCATATACACCTCAACAAAATGGATCTGCAGAACGCCAACATCATCACCTGTTAAATGTAGCATGTTCATTAAGATTTCAAGTCAATCTACCAATATCCTTATGGGGGATTGCATCCTTACTGTTGTACATCTTATAAACTTGCTCCTTTCACCAGTACTGCAATATAAATCTCCATATACAGTATTATTTCACAAGTCTCCTGATCATTCTGCACTTCGAGCATTTGGCTGTTTATGCTATATTTCAAATCTTTATTCTTTATCATATAAATTTGGACCTAAAGCCATCAAATGTGTGTTTTTGGGTTATCATTTTAATAAAAAGGGATATAGAGTCATGGATATTCTGAGAGTTCAATTCTTTTACCCTTTAGGTTTTGGTTATTTTTCAGAATAAAAGTGATAATTAAATTAGATTCCTAGGTCACGTAGAATCCTCCCTTAGGGTTTCCTGTGTGGCACTTACCGGGAATCAAGTCGAACTAAGGCATTCTGGACAAAACACCTAAAAATATTTCCGACATATCTCACTTGACATGACTTGTGATAGAATTATCAAATCAAGGATATATTCTATACTAGGTTGGTTTTGTCAGAGAAATCTAGGCAAAACAGCTAAAGGCACAAAATCCGAGAAACTTTCAAACACTGCTTTTACGAGCCAAAATTGGTAGATATATTTAAAAGAGTGTCAACATCAAATGTTTTATTCTTAGATATATTGAATATATTTAGTGAATATTTATATTCAATTTTTAGTGCCAAAAGCCATGCCTAAAAACCAAAAACAGATTTTATTTCGAAAATACCCGTAAATCCTTATTTAACCGGATAAAATCATGTTTAATTCAAATATAAATATTCCTTGGACTTCATAGTCATTATTTTATATGGAATATTATGTTTGAATATTTTATAAGTCAAAACTTTTGTCTGACTTGTCGGTAAAGAC
>PHNY01133679.1:2768-13840 GCA_003724115.2 Anethum foeniculum
TGAAGTCACTGAAAACGAGTGTTCTGGTAGTGGCTGTTGTCAAGTATCCATCCACATTCAGCAGTATTATGATCTTTACCTTGATAGCTATTACAACCATACAAAGGTATCATCCTTCAGTAGTTGCGGGTATGCATTTTTTTGGCGAGAAAAGCAGCTTCAACTTTAAAGGTATATCAGATCTCAAAGATCCGAGCTTTCTTAACAGAACAACGGCCAGTGTTCCTATTGTACTAGATTGGGTTATTGGGAATAAGAGTTGCACTCAAGTATATCAGGACTCAAACTCTTATGCTTGCAAAGACCCGAATAGCTACTGCATCAATGGAACTCGGTCTGTAGGATATCGTTGCAGTTGCAGAGATGGTTATGAGGGCAATCCATATGTCAGTCCAGGATGCGAAGGTGATTTATTAAGTTAAAAAGTTCCTTTTAATTCAAAACTTGTTGAGTCCTAGTATTCCATGAATTAATTTGATGTTTATCTTTTGCAAGATGTTGATGAATGCGAACAACAAACACATGGTTGCGAACATCACTGCAAAAATACTCAAGGAGGCTATAATTGCTCTTGCTGGTCCGGGTACCACACCGATGTTAATGATTTTAAAAAATGCATTGCTAAAAGCTCCAAGTCCCAACTGATTAGGTTTATATTAGGTAAAGTTAGAATCATCAGCTAGGATCACACACACACCCACCCACCCACACACATGCGTCCATATTACTTTAAAACTCGATCTCTATGTTCATGGTGCAGGTACTGGATTTTGTAGCCTCTCGGTAATTATTGGTATTAATTGGCTGATTTGCATTATGAGAAAAAGGAAACACACCCAGCAAAGAGAGAAATACTTTCATCAGAATGGTGGTTTCCTCTTAAAACAACAATGTACTTCAGAGGATGGTGCTATTGGTCCGACAAAACATTTTACTTATGAAGAACTGAAAAACGCAACCAACAACTATGCTGCTGATAGGATCCTCGGACAAGGTGGTTACGGTATAGTTTACAAAGGAACTTTGCCCGATCGACGTGTAGTTGCGATCAAAAAGTCTAAAATTATGGATAAGAGTCAAGTAGAACAATTTATTAGTGAGGTGAGGATTCTTACACAAGTTAAGCATAAAAATGTTGTTAAACTTTTAGGGTGCTGTTTAGAATGTGAGGTACCATTGTTGGTTTACGAGTTTGTACCCAATGGCACCTTATGCCATCATGTGCACAATATTGATGGAGTTGGTTCATGGTTATCGTTGGAGAGTCGCTTGAAAATTGCTGCTGAATCTTCCGATGCCCTTGCTTATCTTCATTCAGACCCATCATTCATAGAGATGTCAAATTAGCCAACATTCTACTGGATGATAATCATGTTGCCAAAATTTCGGATTTCGGAGCATCCAGATTGATACCCATGGATCAAACTGAAGTGACTACACTAGTCCAAGGAACCTTAGGGTACTTAGACCCGGAATACTTCCATACAGGCCAATTGACCGAGAAAAGTGATGTTTATAGTTTTAGGGTGGTCCTTGCAGAGCTTTTAACCGGAAGACGACCAATTTGCATCGCTAATCCTCAGGAAGAAAGAAATCTAGCCACTTATTTTATTACCTCCTTGAAAGAGAACCGGTTACTCCATATTATAGAGTCTTGCTTAGTGAAAGAAGGGACGTTAGATCAACTTCAAAGGGCTGCTCAACTGGTGAAAAGGTGTCTTAGTCTTAATGGCGATGAAAGACCAACAATGAAGGAAGTGACAATGGAAATAGAAAGCTTGAGGAAATCAACTAAACATCCTTGGGCTAATGAGAATGGCAATGAAGACACCACAAGCTTAATAGGCCATCCTGAGATTCTGCATTCGGATCTTTATCAGATCCAGCTAAGTTCCTACCGTAATGTTGTGAAAGACTCAGAACAATATAGCTCAAGTACTAGTAGTTTGTTGCACCCGCCAACCAGCCCTCGCTGAGATATCTAGTTAGTTCTCAAGACTTTTTACTATGTGTAATATACATAGTTAAAATATCATGCATGCGCATTTGAAATGTCGTATGTGCATGTCTTCTTCTCTGCAAATATTTCAAGTTATATATGTGATAGGATATAAACAATCCTAATTGTTTTGGGCCAGGGTTAGATCCGGTCCAGCACTGTTTCGAACCCCGGTCCATTTGGGCCCATTTTAACCCCGGTTCATATGGACCCAACCAAGAAAGCAATCATGACTAGAATCACATAGGAACAGGTGGAGCACGAGTCATGGTGTGGACCACTAGCGATGGTGACAGCTAATGATTGCCAATGATCAGCACAATAAATGCACACGCCAGAACATTCATGACACACTCTCCCACAATTTTCACCTGGACACGTGTAAAGCATCCATGAGCGCCAGGCGTCCTCTGGTAACGAATGGCTAGGATCACAGGTACATTTCCCAAAACCCTAGTCCTGGGCCTATAAATAGTTCTAGGATGAATGGTAGAGGGGTTGGTCACTTTTTACTCATCACTATATTATACACATACACTCACCCTCCATATTTAGATCTCTCTCATTTCTAGTCTTTACCTTCCAAAAGCCATCTCTTATTCTCACACCGGAGGCGCCCACCAGCAGCTACACCGCCCGCGACGTTGGAAGGACTAGATCGGGATTGGGAGTTATCATTTGGTGCTAGAAGGAGGGGGGTTCTTCGTCCTTTGGTCTCGGTGCCACTGGACTCATCTTCATTAACAAGCTCTTCAAAAGAGTCTAAATACTCACCTCTAAGGTCTAAAACAACCCCGTTCAGTAGTAAAAATGTTGTTTTTTCTCATGTTGAGCCATGGTTATGTACATGATAGCTTAGTCCTACCGTATGTGACCCAGATCTGTTGCAAGGATTGTTAAAGTTCCAATTTTTAATCTTTAAGCTTGATTGTTGGCTAGATTGCTTTTTTAGTCCCTTAGCTTAGCTATCACGATTTCGTTCTACATAAACTTTGAGCATATAAACCGTGTTGTTGTCACGGAGCAACCTTAGAAACATTTGTACGTTGATTGTTGAACCATGGCTAGAGGAAAGACAACCAGCAACAGACCTTCTGCCAGCACTTAGAGACAAGCCCCGGTTCCCAGTCAGGACCCGATTCAACCAGATCCAGTCGCAGAGCCAGTCATGACCCGGATTATCACCCCTGCTGATGCCCGGACTGTGATTGACATAAATCAGCACAAATACACCAATGTCCTGATTGCTGCAGAATACATGGCAAACTTGACCGGGAATGAATTGGCAAAGGCTATAAGATTATACAGAGAACGCCAGATCCAGGCTCAGGAGGAAGCAGACCAGGTTGGGGACCCGGAAAACTCAAGAGGCTCCCAACACTCCCGCCGATCAGTCTTTGACAGGATTGGCGAACCAGAACAGAGAAAGTCTCAAAAGGCCCAGAGCAAAACCAAAGACAGCGAGGCAGCTAAACAGAGGAAGTTGGAAGAACTCAGAGAAAGGATCCGGTTAAAAGATGAAGAAAAGCTAGAACTCAAAATTCAAAAAAGGATGTAGCAAGAAGAGGAAAGATTGTTGAGGAAATCCAGGTCCAAAAGAACCCGGAGAGATTCCACTCCAGAGCTGATCTCAGACGACGATGATGAACCTGGCCTCATGGAAATGATCCATGAATTGCAGAAAAAAGTGGGAAAAGAATCTGGGCTAGAGGTGGAAGGAACCCTGACTCCTTTCAGCCGGAGCCTGGAAGCCATTCCCAGACAAAAGAACCTGGAGCACTACAACTTTGAATCCTTCGATGGAATGAGAGACCCGGAGGAGCATCTTAACTACTTTAAGCAAATAGCCCTGATCTATTACTACAATGACCTGACCAAGTATCGTTTCTTTGCATCAACACTCAAGGGAGGAGCCCAGAGATGGTTTAGCAAAATCCCCTCTCGAAGCATCCATAGCTGGAAAGAATTCAGGGAATCCTTCTTAAGAAGGTTCCGGGCTAACAAGACTCATGAGCTGCACATGTGTCACTTGGAAACAATCCGGCAATATGATAATGAGGCACTCTCAGCCTATATGAAGCGCTTTCAAGAGGCAATAAACAAAATCTCTAATCTCGATGAAAGGGAGGCCTTGAGCATTTTCCGGAGAAATTTGGATCCGGAGCAAAATGAGAGGTATGTTGTGGAACTAATCAACAAGGAACCACAAAGCCTGGCAGCTGCATATGCCATGGATGCCCGGTTCATTAAGGAAACCGATGTTCTCCAGGCTATGAGGATGACCCGGCAAGGGAACTCGGGCAGCAAGACTTCTGATGACCGACCGAAAGGGGGTTACCATCAGGACAAAAAGTTCAAACAAGCCCAGCAAACAAACTTCATTCAGAGCACTCCTGTCTCACAAAGACTTGGTCCGGTCAACGAGACTAAAAGCGATCCCGGACCTACCAGGCCTACCAGAGAGCCCAGGCCAGAACCAGAGTGGACTCAGCTGAACAGGCCCCGGTCAGAAATACTCAAAGAGATCCAGGACAAACCATTTTACTATCCTCCAAAGCCAATGCAGACTCCCCAAGAGAGCCGATCACTCCAGCGCCACTGTGACTATCATGAGACTCATAGACACAAAACTGAAAATTGCTTGTCCCTGAAGTACTTCATTGAAGACCAGGTCAAGAAAGGGAACCTAGAACAGTACGTGGACCAGGGTGCAGGCGACAAAGGGGAAGGATCTAAAAAGAACAAGAATGTGGTCAATGTGGTTCTGGGAGGATTAGCTTCACCTCCACGCAGTCCGGACTCAGGAGATGGAGTCATGACAATCCAGTCCTTCCCCGAGCAGATTATCACTTTCAGTAGCAAAGACTTTGAGGGAATAGATCCTAATCACAAGCAAGCCCTGGTTGTAACTCTCGACATCAGTGAAAACGAAGTTAGATGAATGCTGGTAGATAATGGTTCTTCGACAAATGTTCTATTTAAACACACTGTTGACCGCATGGAACTTGGGAGCGTGAAAATTAACGATTGCAAAGAAGACCCTTTGTATGGGTTCGGGAATAGCTTGGTCCCGATACAAGGAACCCTGTACCTTCCAGTCCTGTTCGGGACACCCTCGAACCAGGTCACTCAGATGATAAAGTTTTATGTAGTGAACACACCATCTTCCTATAATGGAATTTTGGGTCGTCCGGCCCTGACCAAGATTCAAGCTATAACTTCGGTTACACACCTGAAGTTCAAATTTCCAACCTTAACCGGGGTAGGAGAAGTGAAAGGTGATCTGGAGACTGCGGGAAAGTGTTATAGTCAAGCATTAGTCATGGCAGAAACACACCAGGACAACAAGAGGAAAGTCATAGTCTTTCAAAAGCAGCGAAGCAACAAGAAGCACCGGGTCTATCAAAAAGGCTCCGGAAAAGAAGTTCAGATCATCGAAAATAACCCTGATCAGGGGGGACCCTGGCCTTCTGCCAGCATATATCCTGATCAAAAGCAGTCATGTCCAAACGATGGAGTAAATGACCTGACCACGGTTCCCAAGCAGAAGCCTACATTGAGAAAAATAGTGATGCCAGAGTTCAACAAATGGTCTTAGCAAAAGATCAAGCCAAAGTAGAACCAGCTATTGAAACGGAAATAGTCTTTATTGATGAAAACAACCCTTTAAAGAAGGTCAAAATTGGGACAGGACTTGAAACAGTTTTTAAGGAAGAGTTAACTCAACTTCTCCGTGAATACGCAGATGTCTTCGCATGGAGCCCTGATGACATGCCCGGACTCGACGAGTCCCTCGCTATGTACATCTTGGATGTTGACCCAGATAAGAAGCCAGTGAAGCAAAAGAGGAGAAATTTTGCCCCAGAAAGTCAAAAGGCGATAGATGAAGAAGTGGAAAAGCTATTGAAAGCAGATATCATATGCGAAATCAAATACCTGGAGTGGCTCGCCAATGTAGTCATGGTCAAAAAACCTAACGGCAAGTGAAGAATGTGTGTGGACTACACGGATCTGAACGCTGCCTGTCCAAAGGATCCTTATCCCTTGCATAGTATCGACCAACTTATTGATGCCACTACCGGACATGTCATGCTAAGTTTCATGGATGCCTTCTCTGGATACAACCAAGTCAAAATGAACCCTGCTGATATTCCCAAGATGGCCTTCATAACCCACCGGGCTGTTTATGCCTACAAGCTAATCCCCTTTGGTCTAAGGAATGCGGGATCAACTTACCAAAGGGTCATGAAAGAAATATTCAAAAGCCAACTTGGAAGGAACCTGGAATCATATGTTGATGAAATGATTGCGAAGTCTTCTACAGTCCTGAACCACATTACTGATCTTAAAGAATGTTTTGAAAATGTGAGGAGGCACAAGCTCAAACTGAACCCGGAGAAATGCACTTTTGGAGTTGAAGCTGGAAAGTTCTTAGGATTCATGATAAGCAACCGGGGCATTGAGGCTAACCCGGAGAAAATCAAGGCCATCCAGGAAATGCAACCACCCAGGACTCAGAGGGAAGTTCAAAAGCTAGCAGGATCCCTCGCACCCCTGAGAAGATTTGTTTCTGAGCTAGCAGAGAAATGTTTACCTTTCTTTGATCTTCTCAAGGGAGCTAAAAACAAGAAGGAAATAAATTGGAATCCGGACTGCCAGAAAGCATTTGAGCAGATTAAGGAGTACTTGTCCAAGCCACCAATCCTGACCAAAGCACAGCCCGGGGAGCCCCTGTATCTATACATGTCTGCTGGGACCCTAGCTGTGGGAGCAGCCCTGATTCGAGAAGAGTCCGGACAACAAAAACCTGTTTACTATGTGAGCCAGGTTCTGAAAGATGCGGAGATCAGGTACCCGAACCTGGAAAAGTTTGCCTATGCCTTGGTCACAACATCTAGAAAGCTGCGACATTATTTTCAAGAAAGAGAGATCAGGGTTGTCACAGACCAAAATCTAAGGAAGATAATTCATAAATCGGATGTTTCAGGAAGATTGGTGAATTGGGCCGTTGAGCTCAGCCAATTCAATCTCACTTTTATTCCCAGGACCGCAATCAAGGCCCAAGCCTTAGCTGATT
Source organism: Anethum foeniculum (assembly GCA_003724115.2). Lineage (NCBI taxonomy): Eukaryota > Viridiplantae > Streptophyta > Magnoliopsida > Apiales > Apiaceae > Anethum > Anethum foeniculum. The sequence goes on from PHNY01133679.1 coordinate 9,845, forward strand.
TCGTTGTTGAATGCAACTTTCCTGAAATAGAGCCAGCACCTATGGAAGTGGATTCTGGAGGCATGGTCAACCCTGATCCGGGAGCATGGGTTCTGAATGTGGACGGATCTTCCACAACTGAACGCTCAGGAGCAGGACTCATCTTGAAGAGTCCGGATGGTTTTACAATCCGGATAACAATCTTATTCGTCTTTCCGGCAACAAATAACCAGGTTGAGTACGAAGCACTAGTGGCCGGGCTCAAACTGACCAGGACTCTGGGGATCCAGAACCTGGACATTTACAGTGATTCTCAGATCGTGGTCAAGCAAACAAATGGAGAATACTTGGCAAAAGACCCAATCCTGGCCAAATACCAAGCCCTGGTTCAAAGCTATCTAGCCCTGATACCTCGACATCAAATTTAACAAATTAACAGAGAAGAGAATGGGGAAGCTGATGTCTTATCAAAATTGGTCCAGAACTCAGCTGACTTGGAAAATTCTGTTTACTTTGAAGAGCTCCAGAAGCCAACAATTGAGGATGAAGAAGTTCTGGAAATCAATGAAGAGCCCAATTGGATGACTCCTTTTATAAATTATTTGGAGAATGGATAGCTACCAGAAGATAAGGGAAAAGCACAGAGGCTTAAGGCAAAAGCAGCAAAGTTTTTCACACAAGAAGGGCTCCTTTTCCGCAGGACTTACTCTTCCCCAGTCCTAAAGTGTGTTGGCCCGGCTGAGGCAGAATATTGCTTGGCAGAAGTTCATGAAGGGATTTGTGGTGATCATATGTCTGCAAAGGCCCTGGCTCATAAAATAATCAAGCAAGGATACTATTGGCCCACGATACATCAAGATGCGATAGAGTTCGTGAAGAAATGTAAGAACTGCCAACTGTTCAGCAATGTGTCAAGGATGAGCCCAGTCCTACCATCTTCAGTCCTGTCACCCATACCTTTTGATGTTTGGGGAATTGATATAATGGGTCCTTTCCCCCGGGCTAAGGGCGATCTCAGATACCTGGTCGTCTCTATTGATTACATGACAAAGTGGGTCGAAGCAAAAGCTACGCGGACTATAAATCAGCAGGACTGCATTAAGTTCATGGATAACATCCTAATGAGGTTCGGGTTACCAAGAGTCCTGATCTCTAACAATGGGCCCTAATTTATTGGCTCAGATTTTGAAAGTTACTTGAAGGAAAAAGGCATAAAACATAAGAAGTCTTCAGTAGCATACCCGCAAGGCAATGAACAAGTGGAAGTCACAAACCGGATCCTGTTACGAGGAATAGAGAAAAGGCTCCAGGAGAGCAAGAATAAATGGCCAGAGGAGCTACCCAATGTACTCTGGGCTTATAGGACAAGTCCCCGAACGAGTACTGGTGAAACCCCGTTCAAGTTAGCTTATGGAACGGAAGCAATGATACCCATAGAGGTTGGATCCCCGTCCTATAGAGCCATCAACTTTGATGAAGTGGAAAATGAAGAAGGACTCCGAACCAATATCGAACTTATCGATGAGGTTCTGGACCAGGCTATAGAAAGGATGGAGAAGTATAAGAAGAAAACAAGAGATCATTTCAGCAAGAAGTCCAGGGTCAAGAACTTTCAAGTTGGAGACCTGGTTCTTCGTGATACTGAAGCTTCAGATCCAACTAATACTGGGAAGTTAATGCCAAAGTGGGAGGGTCCCTACAAAGTCAAAGAAATCTTGAGGCTCGGGACATACAAGCTGATGAACCTGGACGAGTCTGAGATCCCGAACACTTAGCATGGTCTCAGGCTAAGAAAGTTCTATCAGTAGCAAATCTGAAGAAAGCAATCAAGCAAGCCTAGAATGTTTAGAAGCAACTATGTCTTGTTATAGCTTGTTACATCTTGTTTCCAAATTATGTTTCAATGAATAAGAATGATCTTTCTTTTTTATTTTGATTAGTGCAGTTATGTTTTGTAAAGTTATGTAAGATCCTAGACAGTTACAGCTGAGAATCAACTAAAAAGCAGCAAAGAAACAACTTAAAAAAATTTTCTAAGGCAAAACTGGCCAGGGAGATAACATGAACCCATGCCAGGCAATCATTCTAAAGCTAACTTGGAATTTTTTTTAAGGCACAAATGAACAGGGTTGCCAAAGCAACTCGGATCATAGCAATCATTCTAAAAAGCGACTTAGAAAATTTTCTAAGGCACAAATGATCGGGGTTGCGAGGGCAACCCGGATCAAAGCAATTATTCTAAAAAAAGCTAAAGCTAACTTGGAATTTTTTTTTTCAAAGCACAAATGATCAGGGTTGCGAGGGCAACCGGGAGCAAAGCAATTATTCTAAAAAAGCTAAAGCTAACTTGGAAATGTTTTTTCAAGGTAAAAATGAACAGGGTTGCCAAAACAACCCGGATCATAGCAATCATTCTAAAAAACAACTTAGAAAATTTTCTAAGGCACAAATGATCAGGGCAAAGCAATTATTCTAAAAAAGCTAAAGCTAACTTGGAATTTTTTTTTCAAGGCACAAATGATCAGGGTTGCGAGGGCAACCTGGATCAAAGCAATTATTCTAAAAAAGCTAAAGCTAACTTGGAAAAATTTTTCTAAGGCAAAATGAACAGGGTTGCCAAAGCAACCCGGATCATAGCAATCATTCTAAAAAGCGACTTAGAAAATTTTCTAAGGCACAAATGATCAGGGTTGCGAGGGCAACCCGGATCAAAGCAATTATTCTAAAAAAGCTAAAGCTAACTTGGAATTTTTTTTTTCTAAGGCAAAATGAACAGGGTTGCCAAAGCAACCCGAATCATAGCAATCATTCTAAAAAGCCAACTTAGAAAATTTTCTAAGACAAAATGATCAGGGTTGCCAAACCAACCCGGATCAGAGTAATGAAAAACTTTTCTAAGGAAAAATGATCAGGGTTGCCAAAGCAACCCGGATCAAAGTAATTATTCTAAAAAGCTAACTTAGAAAATTTTTTAAGACAAAAATGATCAGGGTTGCCAAAGCAACCCGGATCAGAGCAATTAAAAACTTTTCTAAGGCAAAATGATCAGGGTTGCCAAAGCAACCCGGATCAAAGCAATTATACTAAAAAGCCAACTTAGAAAATTTTCTAAGGCAACATGATCAGGGTTGCCAAACCAACCCGGATCAGAGCAATTAAAAACTTTTCTAAGGCAAAATGATCAGGGTTACCAAAGCAACCCGGATCAAAGCAATTATACTAAAAAGCCAACTTAGAAAATTTTCTAAGGCAACATGATCAGGGTTGCCAAACTAACCCGGATCAGAGCAATTAAAAATTTTTAACGCAAAATGACCATGGTTGCCGAAGCAACCCGGATCAAAGCAATTAAAATTTTTTTCTAATGCAAAATGATCAGGGTTGCCAAAACAACACGAATCATAGCAATCATTCTAAAAAGCTAACTCAGAAAATTTTCTAAGGCAAAATGATCAGGGTTGTCAAAGTAACCCGGGTCAAAGCAATCATTCTAAAAGCTAAATCAAAAAATTTTCCAAGGCAAAAGTGATCAGGGTTGCGATGGCAACCCGGATCAAAGCAACTATTCTAAAAAATAACTTGGAAAACTATTCGAAGGAAAAATACATAAGAAACGCAAACAATTTCGCAAATTAGCTGTCAAATAGTACTGGAGAATAAGCTTCAGCAAATAAATCCGGATACAAAATCTTTTCGAAACAAAATAATTAAGAAACCAAATACTTATTACATGGGCACAGCCCCTGAAAGCGAACACAGTCACTAGAGTTAATCCTGATCATCACCAAGCTGATTGAGAGGACCTGGAAGGAAGCCGGGACTCGGGCCATCATAAGGTTCAGTGTAATAACCCCAAATTTTGTAACTATTCAAAACCCTAACGAATAGTAACTTTGGCTGATTGAAAAATATAATCAGACCACACTATATAGGACTTCTTTTATGGAAATTCTGAGTCCGTATTAGTGTTCGGTAATGAATATAAGTGTATGTAAAAGTCGTCGGATTTCGAAAACG
>PHNY01133701.1:26324-42202 GCA_003724115.2 Anethum foeniculum
TCCCCGCCGACCAGAGCTCTGATACCATGTTGAGAACCGGTCCATCTAAAACCTTAAGGTGTTAGAGGAAGGCCCCATATGGATCTTATAGTATATTCAACAGTATTCGTAGTCTTTACATGATAGCAGCACTCGATTATTTTGACCGGTCCTGAACTATTTTCGATCAAATAATATAAAACGTATTCGAGTAGCAAACTCTATTTTTCTTACTATAACGGTACGTATACAATAAACTCTTTTTTTTTTTTTTTTTTTTTTCCTGAAATTCTCATAACAAACGGTGCTACAATACTAAATATGTGCATGTACACTGAATATTGAATTTTCTTCCTACCCTGTCTTTTACTGTGTATCCAAATATTAGTCAAGTTAGGATCACACACAGCCAGTCCATCTGGAATCTAAAACTAGGAATGAGTCAGAAAGAGAATGATAACGCCACTTGTGAACGTAACCCACGAATCATTTCTTTTGTCTCCTGGCAAAGACACGACGACGACGTTTAATATGGTAAAAAAAATAATTGAAGTACTTAAATAGGACACTTACTGCTAGTTGAAGAAGCTTCTGTGGTCTACCAACCATGCTATTTAGTAGAATGTGACTTTATTTCATGCTTTTTTCCTTTCAAATGTAGGAATGAATAGCGAAATGATTGATGAAATCTTTTTCTTGGAATATTGAATGGGTCAGCATTTCTGTTATCTCACACTCCAGAGACCCAGTATAACTTCCTTTTTGTCAACAAGCAGAAACAGAGCTTTTATGTGCCGTATGTATATATGATTAATCTAACCCTTTTTTTTATATATATAAATTGGAATCTAAATTAATTAGTCGGGTATCAAAATAAAATCTATTAATTTTTAAATATAAAATAAAATTTAAGATAAAAAAGTTTTATCAATTTTTTCAATTTAGCCAAAATTTTAGTATGAATTAGACTATTACTGGTAGAAGTGTTAATGGATTAAAAGACAATGTTACAACATGACTCTATTAAAACAGTTTGAAATTTTTTAAATTAATTTGTATTGATTTTACAAATATATAGTAAAAATGAAAAATATTACTCCCTCCGTCCTCTATTTGTATACATATTTTTTTAAATGTTTGGTACGTATTTTAAGACGAATATAATGCTTTCGTAATTTATTTTTAAAATTTTCTTTTTTTTTAATTAAACTTTAAATATTAAATTTTATTTAGAAGGGAAAAAAAAAGGACTTTCGGATTTCTAGCACAAGGACATTTTCTGTATCGGTGGATGAAGATTTAAAAAAAAAAATATAAAACTATATTATAAATGAGCGTTAAAATACGTGTCGAGTCCCGTCCCCAATGTATAGTTGTATACTATTCAGGGACCGAGGGAGCAGGACTTTGTACTTTCTGCTTGTAAATATGTGATGCCAGTTTGGGAGAAGTGGACGGTGATTAGTAAATTTACATGCAAGATCTATGTAATTATCATATTTTGTTGAAGTTGAATTACTTGTGTTAAACTTAAGGAGGAAATAATCTAAATAATAAACTACCCCGATTAATAATAAAGTAAAACGAAGCCTACCTGTAAAAGGGCATAATTGAACACACATGAAATCTTAAGAAGTAAGATTTGAATTGGTCAGCAGGGCCCTGTTTTGCTATCTCATCAAAGCCACTCCCAATCGTATAATCAAAGACTAGTTTAACAAAAAAAAAACTCGGTTTCTCAGTCAACCTTCAACACTCTTACTAACAAAAATTCTCAGTCAAAGCTGAAATTCCATCTCTTTATATACCATTATTTCTTGAGTCTTTTGCTTCATCACAAGCTTCACTCGTAGCCCAACTCAACAACTTTAGAGTTTACTACACTTTTGCAAAGTGGGCTGTTTTATTTTATATTATTCTTAATTCAAGAACCTGTGAAATTTTATGATATAGTTGTCAAAAGTGAACTCATTTGAGCTTAGATAAAATGGAAAATGCAAGCAACTGGGAGAAGAGTACTATTGCCATTGAGCTCATCCAAGGAATGGAAGTAGCTAGGCAGCTAAAGTTTCATTTGAGTTCATCGACTTCATCTCCGGAGACTCAACAGAGGTTGCTACAGAGGATAATATCTTCATATGACAATGCTTTGTTGCTTCTTAACTGGAATGAGTCATCAGCAGTGCAGCCTCAGGCTGTGCCAGCTACAGTGAGTGTGCCGCATTCTCCGATTTCGACTGATGGGAGTCCCGGGGGATCTAAGGATCATTACCAAGATGTTTCCAAGAAGAGGTGATTGTTATTTTCTATAATCCATGGTTTTTTTATGCAACTTGTGAGTGATGTTTTTCGAGATTTGATTTGAGGATTTGTCTGAAGTTGTAATTTCTTTTTCATGTATTGCAGAAAGGCATTGCCTACATGGAAAGACCAAGTGAGGATTTATTCTGAGAATGGAATGGAAAGTTCTGCTGATGATGGATATAGTTGGAGGAAGTACGGACAGAAGGACATTTTGGGTGCTAACTATCCAAGGTAAAGAATTAGATTTAATTATCCAATGACAATCATGACATACTTCTGAAAGTGTTGAAGGTACCTTTTTGCGGAAAAAAACAAAAAAGAATACCGAGTGGAGTATCGAATGTTGATGCGGTCGTAACATTTATTTAAACATTTACTAGATGGTCTACTGTCATATAATCATTTAGTACATGATTTGGTAAATATTGTGAGACCTAATAATAAGTTCATGAAAATATTGATATTGATGTGGCCGTGAGCCACATAACATTTACCGAATGATGTATTGTCACATAATCATTTAGTACTCGATTTGGTAAAATATTAGGAGACCTAATAATAGGTTTTCATAAAGATATTGATATTGTAAAACTTACGGCAGTTTGTTGTTTTTTGCAGAAGCTATTACAGATGCACATACCGGAACACTCAATCTTGTTATGCCACAAAGCAAGTTCAGAGGTCAGATAATGATCCCACAGTATTTGAAATCAATTACAAAGGAAAGCATACTTGCCTACAGGCTAGCAACTCAGTTCCACCAGCAACACCGGAAAATCAAGAACCAAAGCATGATCATCAGCATCAACAACCAAATGATGTGCTGGTTAACTTTAAAGCAAATCTAAGAGTAGAAACAGAGGACTTCGAGAAAAAGGAAGCCTCAAATTCCTTTTCTTTTCCTTATGGGATCGAAAACTTGACAGATGATGGCCAGCCCTCTTCATTTTCTCAACTGGTTAATGAGAATCTGATGGGGAATTTCTCTCCATTTATATCTCCAGCCACATCTGGATCAAGCTACTTCTCTGTTTCACCTTACCAGATGAACAGCTTTGGACAGTTTCCAGATACTGATCATAACGAGATAATATCAGCCAACACATCAACCACCAACTCTCCAATACTGGACTTGGAATTCCAAATTGATCACGTGGATCTTGATCCGAATTTCCCATTTGATACACCAGGATTTTTCTAGTAATTCCACTTAAAGAGGTAGTTAAGAGAACCCTTAAGGTTGAATAGAGAATAAGCTTGTAAATTAACATAAATTTCAATATGCTGGCCAGGATCTAGGGAGTTATATACTAGTAGTTTTGATAACTTAGACTACCAAAAGGCATATCTAAATAAGGATGTCTTCGTAATAATGTCGAATTTGTAACATCACTTCAAACCAACTGGTAAAGATTTCTTGCTCCATAGCAAATTTTAAAATGCAGGATTCATATCCTACATAGCAAAGATTTTAGCTGTTGCATCCTTGATCATGAAGTAAAAGAAAGCTAGACAATTTTAACCATCCGCTCGCTAAAATTCATCCTCTTACGCACTTGGTATGATTGCCATTCAGTTTTGTAACTGAACATAATTACAAAGTCAGGAAAATCTAGTTCAGAATAAAGAAAAAAATATCAAACGAATTCACTAGCAAATCCAATTTAACACTGGAATTGGATATTACATACTAAATAAAATACAGCAGTATCTAAGTTCAAAAAACTCGTTGTACTACCACAATAATTTAATCTCGTGAAGAACAAAACAGCTACCCGAGATAACAACTCAGATTTTTCTTAGCAAATAGTAATCCGAAACAGCTACAAATATCTTCATTTTTGATGATGGTCAATTGCAAAACTATAAGTACTCACCAAGGGTAGAACCTTTAAAATCTTGTTACCATGAGAAAACTAGGCTACATGACCAGGGATCAGTTACAGGTATGTCGGAAATTAAAACCACAACCAGGGCCAGAACAGAGTTATCCTATACCGGTCATTTGATCATTATATAGAACCAAGTGGCCTCAAAATGTGGCTACAGAAACTTCATTCACATCTGGTGTGAAGGGTGTAGCTTCGCAACATAAACAACAATATATGATGAAAAAGTATTTCTTAAAATTACCATGTCAGATTTGTATTAAATTGATGATTCTGCACTCAAGGTTCCTTCACTCAGTTCCTTCTAGCAAAATGATAGATCAGTAGAACATACCAATATTAAAGCACATATGTAGCCATTAGGAATATCAATTTCTTTTACAACCACACCCTTCCACCAAAAAAATGTTACAAATTATCAGCAATTTTACAATGTTTACTCTGAAATTGATAGAAGTTAATAATTACGCTAAGTGGTGGGCTGAATAGCAGCCTGTTCATGCCAAACTCCATTCAGGTTGGACTGCCACAGCCTAACCTTTCCATCATCCCCTGTAGTTGCTAGCGTCATTCCACTCATATCCCACTCCATTTGCCATGCCTGAAGAAAATAGGTCAACCGATGAGAATTTATGCTTAATACCCCGGCCAAAACAAATGTATAGTAATTCTCCTCCAAGCAAATCAAAAACTATGTGAGAGGGGGGAGGGGGGAGTTGCCTTCCAGATTAGAATAATTGCAACTTGGTTGAACCAAAAAGAATGTTAAACCAGATTGGAGCTCTTTTTTCTTTTTTTGGATACAAGATACAACCAGATATACTACAGTTCATGCTTCCTAACGACATGCAACTGTACATCAAATAGTTATGTTTTTCCTCAAAAGTTGCCTTCCAGATTAGAATAAATGCAACTTCGTTGAACCAAAAAGAATGTTAAACCACAATGGAGCTCTTTTTTTTTTTTGGATACAAGATACAACCAGATATACTACAGTTCATGCTTTCTAACGACATGCAACTGTACATCAATTAGTTATGTTTTTCCTCAAAAGCTGTAGCTTTATAACTACAGTGGCAAGAAATAGAATACATACCCCGCCTTCATGACCAGACAACAGTGCTACTTTCTCCACTGAGAGCCTTCCGTCCTGGTCAGGGTTCAAGGCGACATGCCATATTGTGATACCCTTGCTGGTGGCAGTAGCTATCATCTCATACGGCCTGTTCAGAAACTATTCAAGTTCAGTCTCAGATATAGACAGAAAACAACTTGGTATGTACATTTTTCCGTTTAAAAAACAAAATTAGCAGCAGTGACAACCCAAAATACGATGCGCTGATTGGGGTCAGGAAAGACCAGATATTTTTTGATATGTTTAGTGTGAATTCATAGGAGATTTGAAAAACCTACAAATTAAGTAGAGGCTGTACTTGAGGTATTCAACAGGTAGCTATTGATCAGAGGATAATACTTGTGAATTGTAGTAAGTGATCCTACCTGCCAATATTTGGTGCCCATGAAACTGTGTAAACTGGATCATCCTTGTCATCAGACACAGCTAATTCGGCAACTGGAAGCCATCTTTGATGATCAAGATCAAATTCCCAAACCTGCAAATTTTCTCAATGTAAAAGGTGATAGCTCAGAAGGCACGTAGTACAAATCACATGAGGATGAAGAATGTACAATACATGTGAATAAAAAATTATCACTAAAAACAAACTGAATGAGATATTTATTTTGATAAGCATCATTAAAAAGAATACCCTTATATTATATTACCATCTATTAATATATATTAACGAAAAAATAGAATAACATATAATTAGCTTAATAATTATTACTGTATAAAATAGATAGAAACACAAATACTAAATTTATATTAACATCCAAATCATATTAAATCCAAAAGAAAATAAATAAATAAAAGAATTATTTTACAACAGAAAACAAAAACTTAAATTCTTTTTAAACATTTACATCATAAGAATTTTCACGAGTCGATAAAACTGAAAATTCTGTTAAAATTATTGTGAAACTAAACAATATTATTTATAACAGACACACACACACACACACACACATATATATATAAATGGAACTACTTCTGAAAAATATTTAATAATTGGCCCAAATTATCTAAAATACCCTTATATTATTTTACAATAATTGTTTCAGTTTTTAACTAAAGGGTATAACCAGTGTTGTAAAAAGCGGGAATCAGACTTAATCGGTGGAGGCACGTCCAGGATTAATCGGGTCATCTATTGGAACTAATTTATTTTTTTTAATATATAAATATATGTAACTATTTTTTTAATTTGATTATACATATCCACTTATTATATATATATATATATATAAATTAATTTAAAATATATAACATTGTTAAAGTAAATATAACTTTTAAGATCTAACTTATGAATTGAGAACTTGAGGTCAATTAGAGATGAAAAATTAAGAAATTTCATTATTTAACCAAAATAAAATAGTAATTATGTATACGAGAATAACATTTTTGTTAAATTTTTTTCAAATTTATACTTTTTAATTTTCTACAATTATTTTAATTTTTTACCAATGAGGCCGATTTTTGACTGATTAAAAAACGATTTCTAACCCGATTTTCGCTTAATCAGTTCGTTAACAGCGATTAATCACCGATTTTAGAACACTGGTATAACAGAACCTTACCTGCCTTAAGTTCCCAACAGTGTGCTTCTGATGCAAACTCAACTGTAGTTGTGAATCTTTTTTTAAGGTGCATGACCCTACAGTTAGAACCCAAAGTGGAGTCTTCGAAATAGAGCCTAGAGTCCTAGACAATATCCACCATAGTTGTCTGTTAGAACTACAACTAAAATACCATCACTCAAAAAGTTATATTGTTTCATCTGTCACGTAAAAATCAGCTTGTTTTGAATCAGTATATAAAGTCGAATTCTCCTGCATCAAAGAAAATGAAATGACATTAACATTTACTTCTCTTGCATCTAAAATAGCTAAAATTATATCTGATTTAGTAACTCTACCATCACAAGTGACGCATCCAATCGCATCGGATGGCCATGCAAGGGGGTGGAACATTGATATCTGTTCCAGATGTGCAGCTATCATCGCCTCTCCTGACTTTCACAATCCTCGTGTTGAAAAGCTCAAGTCCGACACAAATATCAATGTTCCATACCCTCGTATAACCATCCATGTGACTGGATGCCCCACTTGTGAGGGTAGAGTTACTGAATCAGATACAACCTTAGCTATTTTAGATGCAAGGGAAGCAAAAGTTAATGTCATTTCACTTTCTTTGATGCAGACGAATCCAACTTTGAATGCTAATTCAATACAAGTTGATTTTTACATGACAGATGAAACAGTTGTTACAACTTTTGAGTGATGGTATTTTAGTTGTAGTTCTAGCAGGGAACTACGGTGGAATAGTCTAGGCTCTATTTCGAAGACTCCACCTTGGTTCTAATTGTAGGGTCATGCACCTCCTAAAAAAAATTCACAACTATAACTGAATTTGTATCTGAAGCACAATGTTGTGAACTTAAGGCACTTGAGGTTCTATTATACTCTTACTTTAGTTATGTTAATAATTGGGATAAGAAAAAAAAAACTTAAATTATTTTTAAATTTTACATCCTAAGAATTTTCATGAGTCGATAAAACTGAAACTTCTTGAAACCTATTGTTAAACTAAACAAGATTATTTATAACATATATACAAATATATAAACGGAACTACTTCCGAAAGATATTTAATACTTAGCCCGAAGTATTAATTTACCAAGCTAATTATCTATATAAAATTGTAAAAACAAATGAATACTTTTAAGTTGCTATATATCTTGTTCAGATACTTCAATTCTATCACTTCTGCCGTACATAGAAATGGAATGTGATACAAGTGACTGAATCTGTGGAAGAGAATTCCACATCTATTCATTTGACATTGAATCTTAAATAAATCCTTCCGAGCTGTACTTGTTGAATATAAATCTGAATGACTAAAATATCTTGAACAATATAAAACCTATTCTCACTACTTTGAATTTCTATGAGCATATCATGTATTTAAAGGCCACCAAGTTTATACAATAAATTTTTAAAGACAACACTGGATCCACTGCCCACAGATTGATGGTGAAAGACCTAATAATTATTAATGTTCATTAGTTTCTAATCTTGTGCAATTTTTGTGTACTTGGTAGCAAAGCTAGTTTAAACACTTAATTGACTAAAGCTAAATGAAAGACCTTTTTCCCTTAAAAAAAAAAAGAGACCTTCATCTGAAAAGTTTCCACAAATTATTAACTTTTAAATACTATTAGTAACCAAGTTTGATAACATATATAATAATATTAAAAACTAATTACAATCACAAACATACCTTGGTGGAATTTAATAATGGAATGTCAGAATTAAATCCTATAGCAAAGCTTGACTGCTGCTCGCCTCTTTGTGGATTCCAAGAAATAGACGCAGACAAGCTTACCACCTTCCCAAATTTAGTCACTGAATCAATAACATTTTGAAATTCAGCCTACAAAAAAAAAGGAAATGAAACACATTACATTGCTGTTGTGCAAAAGGCACCATCATACGAAGACACAAAAGACTAACAAGTGAAGATATAAGCAAGACGAATTACATGTATCATAGATTGATTGGTAAGCTACTGCAGGCCATAAGGATATAGTATTACAAGTGTTAGAAGAAAAAAAAATGATGCTGCCAAATGGGATGAGTGGCAACCAGAGTTGATTAAGCAGAAGAGTAGATTTTGAGGTTAGGCAATAAAGGAAAAAAGGAGCAGTAATATTAACTGTACAGACGGGTCAGAATCAGATGGTGCACAATTAGAAAATAAAAGTTGAAAAAATCACCTGAAGTTGCCAATTCTTCAATTCCAACGGGTCTGGGAGCTCATACACTTTAACAAGGCCATCAGAGTATGCAGTTATCTAACACACAACTCAAAAAAAAAGGGCATGTCAATTCAAAACCACGCTTAGGCATTAAACTTCCCACCACTACAAGGTGGTTGGCAATTGAAAAAATATTATTTCTACTAAACACTTATAGGTGTCAACTTAATCTTTTCCCAGATAATCAACTATATATGTAACTAGTACTACTAATTATGAAAAGAAACTTGGACATTACGCTCAGGTAAAAAAAATATACAATTTAGTTTCAGGTCTTATCTCTTAACCTCAATTAAAATTTTCAAGCTGATAGACATTCCAGATAGTAACGGAATTCCTGTTTGTCAAAGATCTTCAAACTGTTGATATTGTCCTAACAAAAAAAATGATATTGTCCCTAAAAGTCTTAAACAAAACCAACTCACCAGTTTCAAACTGTTGAGGAAGACTCCGAATTCAATGTCTAATACTTGTACTTGATTTGTATTCCCATCAAAGGATTTGCACAATACCCATTGAACATGTTCTGGATCTAGATGAAAGAAAATATGCAAAAGTAAATTTATAAACACTCAAACTATCTCTGAAAGAGAATGCACCATCAACATCCTAGTGTGGAGAAATTAAGAAAATAATGGAAAACAAAAGAAGACTTTAAACACAAGAATTGTAAGCTAATACAAATATAGGAACACTGAGACCAAATGACTACAAATGGTAATATATCCTCACAAGAAAAAGTGACAAATAGTCTAATAACATAAGCTCACTATGTTTAGCAGGACCAAGTCGATACGCCCCAGGACATACATGATACAGGACATATGATACATTAAATCAAAAACTGTATAAACTGCAATTTAAATCCAATTCTAGACCCGCAACATCTTTCAATCTCCTAAATTCAACAAAGAAAACAGAAAAATACAACACCTCAATATATATACCTTCTGCGACCTCTTCCCATATGGAGAAACTTCCATCCGAAAAAATGCACGCAACAGCATCGCCATATTCAGGAGGAACCCACACAACTTTCACAATGCTAGTATCACGAACCTAATTAAAATTAACAACCAATATCAATATTCTGTAAATCAGTATTCCCAACTTAAAAAACACTCCAAAACAAATCCTGATAATTGCAACACATATCAAAAGACTAATTGCAGGCTTACAATTAATAATCCAATAAGTAATCTAAAAACAAGAAAATCAAAATTCTAAAACAACCCCATTTGAAAACAGCAGTAAAATTAAAATAATAACACAAGACCCAACATTTAAAACTAATTCCATACTACTTTTTATTGTTAATAAATCAAGAAGTGTTGTAAAAACAAGTATTAAATTTTTTTAAGACAACCCCAGATCAAAACAGCAAGTATAAGACCCAATAAACATAAATACCTTTGTTTTATGAGTGAGAGTGAAGGAAGATGAAGATGGGTCAATAGAGTCAAAGATGGTCAAGGTGCCATTGAGTGAACCAGTGGCTAATCTTTGGCTACAATAGTTCCAAGCAGAGCATGTTGTGCCTTTCTCCAGTGTCAGCAGTGTCTTCTCCATCTTGGGTTGTGACTATCTGTATGTATATTTGTGTGTGTATAGGTGTTGTGAAACTGGAAGTGAAAATGTAGTGGTAAAAGGGGTTTTTCTAGGGCTTTGTAAAAGGATTTTTGTTCAAATTGTTTAAAGAGGGATTGTTTGGTTAGAAGCATATTGCGAGTAAAGTACTGAGAAGAGCCTTTTTCAGAAGTACACAATTAACCATTTTAATTTTTTTTCTAAATAAATAAAAATTTGTAATCGTTGGCGTTTTGTGTTGGTGAATGGTGAAAATGGTAATAGTTAAGATGATATTATTTTTGAATACAGTTTATTTTGTGTACTTATAATTTGGTTGATATGTTGTCATATCATTTGAGATACTGATTTTCAAAATTACATATGATATAGTAATTTTCTAGAATTTTTATATTTTGTGAGGTCCGTCAAATTTCAGTCTTATTACTAATTTTTAACTTTTGAAAATAATTTAAAAATATTTCAAATTGTTAATTTAAATCAATCAATTGATTATAAATAATTAACTAATTTAAATAAATAAACAATTTGAATTTTAGAATAAAAGAAAATATAAAATATAGAATAAATTTGAGAAACAAGTTTTAGTTAAGCAATTTGGGATTTTTCAAATCAAAGCCGAGTTTGCAATTCGGGTCAAGAAGAATCCGAGTGGGTCTCTAGGAACACGTTATCGGGACAAAAACCCACAATCCGGCTATGGATTCCGGCAACTGTAAACTTCCGGTTTGATTTTTTTCCCAAATCTTGTCCATTTCAACCCGTTTTCAATCTGAACATATATATCACTAACCTAGCAAACAAGAACTAACAACACTTGTTTTAGAAAATCGAATATTCAACGACTCCGATGAGTTAATACCGAAACCGGTGAACTCAAAAACAAATTCGGCAACACGTTTTGTACTCAAAACTTCACAAAATCATATCTAACAACATCAATGCAAACATACGAACTCAAATAAATAAATATTATCAACTAAATATCAACGAAATAATCATAAATTCAATGAATTTTCCGACGAACTCAAATCCATCACTAAAAATTAATAAAGTAACAGAAGGTCCAGCATACGCCTTTTTAATCGATCTAAACATGTATAATATAATTTCATACAAACAAACATCAATTAGAATAACCTCAAATTCGAATTTTACCTCGAAAATCAGAGTTTAAAAATTTACCAATTATTCACTTATTTTGATATTAGAATCTGATAGAGTTTTTCACGAGATTCACTTTCACTACAAATATAACCCTTTTTACTTTCCAGATCAAGCTAAAATCGTGACTTGATTCCCAAATCGTAACCCTAATTTTTGAAAAAACTTAACAATGGCAATTCATGAGCTTGGGAATAAGATGATAGTCAATTGAGTGTTATACCTTTGAAAAAACTAACGTTGTTGATAATATTTGATGGCGACACGCAAATTATAAAAATTTTGAAATTCCAATATTACAAGTGATCGTTTATGAATTTCAATTTCTTAAATGATCTGACAGATGAATCACACGTACACAAAATACACTTTACTCTAATATTTTGGTTTCCTTAACATGTTTTAATTTTTTTTTCTTAAGAGATTACATGTTTAAAATTTAATTAATTATTTTATATATCTCTCGGTTTTCTTTTAAAATACTATAATAATTTATGTATGAATAATAAAAATTTTGTATTCAGACACTGGATCTCCACCTGACCCTACTAGAAACTACTAACTTTATTATTTATAAAATTAATTTTTATTTTTTTTGAAAAATTGTAAAATAATCAATAAAATATGTGATTTAACAGTATTTTCAATTTATATTTTAATATTATTTAAAAAAATTAATTACTAATAATATTTATACTAACTATATATTAGAAATTATTAGAAATGTTTTATTGAGAAAAAAAATTGAAATTGACCCAAATGTCTATTCCTCGGGAACTATTTTGTGTGGTTCATAAGGATTCTAGACTCTAGTCATTATAATTCCATAATCATACCAACGTCTACATCTAAAATTATTCTAAGATGGATAAATGGTCTGAATCTTCTACGGGCATGACAAGAAGATCTCTCAGTTTTGATTTTATTGTGCGACACAAGTATTGAAAATTATCATTGCTTTCTGATATATGTTCACAAATATTATCTTGCACAGAGGTTGTTAGCTGCTACTACCATCAAAGGCAAAAAGAAAGAGCTCTTACCCAGCTTTGAAATTAACGTCTGAGGATTCAAGGATCACATTTTTTAAGGCATGTCTAAGATTGATTCACTAGTTGCTTGTCAAATTATATAACTATTTCGTGTATGTTTTCGACATGCAAGGTTCTTTCAAAAATAAAATCAAAAAATTGGAGTTTCCTTTTAATTAATTTTTGCTGAATTCTTTGATACCAAATACATAGTATTATGTGACTAACTTAATATTTTTGAACTAAGAATATATGCCATGTTGTATAACAGAGTGGGAGGGCTAATTTAGGCTGAAACCCTAGCTAAGCTGAAAATTTTAGTAAAAATCTTTTTATAAAATCGCCACTTTTAGTTAAAAATCAATTAAAATTTAATCATAACTACTGACTAGTCTCTAAAAACTAGCAGTAATTCATTTTAGCGCCCCCTTATTTTGTAATCATGGTTCCGCGGACACTTAATAGACATTTTTTGTTACACAACAAGAGTGTCTTGCGAAGTTGCAGATCCTTTATCACCGATGAACTTCTTACAGATAGACTTACGCTGAAAAATCTGTTGGAAAAAGCTGATATTTCTTTGTAGTGTTAATGATGCTGTAAGTTACTATTAATACTGCAACACCAGCAGATTTCCTTGATAGCAGGTAACTCAAAATGGGAGAGGATTTATATGCCAACTACCTCATACATGTTAATATTGTTGAAGAATTGATGAAAGGCAGATACAAAAGGCTGAAATGTCTAGCTAACAAACTTAAAAAGTAGCAAAGGTTAATTAATTGAAACCCTCCAGTACTGATCAACCAGTAAATTAAATCTTTCACTACTTTTCAGCAGATAAACTGAGTCTTCTCTTCATTAATTCTAACCATAGTTGATGGCTACCTTTACTGAAATCCATTGTACTTGCGTGCAGCTTATACCCTTTCTGTACATGCACCATTGATTTCCATACATTTCATTGTTGTAACATATTTTTATCGCGTTTATTACTTAACGTATTTATTATCGATAAATCTGTCATTTGTCGTCGACAGACTCCACAGGCTCACGTATTATTATCGCATTTATATCTTAATTAGATAATGGAAAGCCGCGCCATTGTTGTAGGGTCAACTCGCTGCCGTTCCCGACTTGGTGAGCTAGCTGTTCTGATTTGCTGGCAACCCGTCTCTCTCAATCAAGATTATTTTATATGTACAACGATTTCTATGAAGTTTATTTCACATAAAATAATAAAAGTAAATACCTATTGCCATAAATTTCTATCTGATGACGAGTTCTCATGGCTTGAGTTGTGTTGTGTGTATTATGGAGGAACATGCAGATAATATACATTATGGAACAGAAGATTATTGACTTGTATTTTTTTAGTAGTATCATCCGTTCCGGGAAGTTGTACCTAGTCAAAACTCAATAAGAAATTGCCAACTTGGTGAAAAAACAAGCAACAGAGAAATATACAGCACACCTGCAGCAGGTACAAGACCAGAAATTATAGTGATCCGGTGCAGTTTTAATGTATATATAGGCTTATACCGTGTATTTGTAAGAAAGAATCAGATATACCACAGTGTTTGTCGGTATGAATGAGATATCGATATTGTATTTTTCGATAATAATCAGTTACAAAAATTTAAATACTCATACACGTTCGAGAGTTGAAACTCTAAACACTCGAGTGCAGAAAGATGTACATATGCACTAGGCCATGACTTTAGACCAGTTACAGAATAAACATTCGATATCCATTAGTTTGTTGCTATCATTTCTTTGCAAGATAAATACAATCAGGCTGATAAACTATTAGTTGCAAGAGAGGCTCTACATGTACACATATAGCAGACTCCTTAATTA
Source organism: Anethum foeniculum (assembly GCA_003724115.2). Classification (NCBI taxonomy): domain Eukaryota; kingdom Viridiplantae; phylum Streptophyta; class Magnoliopsida; order Apiales; family Apiaceae; genus Anethum; species Anethum foeniculum. The sequence continues at coordinate 41,076 of PHNY01133701.1, forward strand.
GTCCTCAGTAATGTGAAATTATGTTCTTAAATAAGATGAGCAAATATTTCTTATAACTCCTACCAAATTAAGATAATAACATAATATAAATTACATAATGATCTGTCATACTATATACGAATGTTCAACATTCTTAAATAATACATATAATAATTGTCATGCACATGAAATACCCACGGAAGTTGCGGCAAACCGCTCAGAAGCTGATCTTTCCACCAAAGACGACGCACTTATCATTTCCGGAGAAAACCCGCCTTCATAATCCCCGGCATTCGCATTCTCCGACACCTCTGGAATCGTAGTCAGTGCACCATATCTGTCGTAAACTCGATCATGACCACGTTGACTTTGGACACGAAACAAGGTACTCGGACTTTGTTTAGTCCTGAACAATGTCCGCATAAGTTTGTTAAATGACCGCGAAATTTTGGAAGATTTTTTGGACATGATCTGCGGTGGATCATCATGAGTTTGGTGCTGCTGTGATGTCGGAAATCGACGAGTGTCGGTTAAATGAGGCATGGACAAGCTTCGTGCAGATGAAATGGCCGAGTCGAGTTGACGTTCAAAAGATTTGAGCTCAAATGAGTCGTAGAGTGAACTTCCACAATCCCAAACCGTTGCTTTTTGTGAGCCTTTCACTTTCTCCATACTTTCGATATTTAGTTTGTGTGTGTAGAAATATGTGTTTTTGTGGGAGGAGTAGAGGGAGAGCTGGGCAGTTGAAGTTTTATTAGGTTATGGTGTGTGAGAAATATAAAACATATGGTAGGTGTGAAGCAAACGCGTCACAATCTTGAAATGAAGAAATAAAAGGGCTTTTTTCTTTAATACTTCACGTTTACATGTTATGGACCATTGAATAGTACTAGTAGTGATGATCCGTGAAAACTTTAGAGATAAAAGAGAAACATAAACCTTTATTATAATCGACATAAAGTTTATAATACATGTCTCAACTTATATAGGAAATCAATATAAGTTAGAATCCCGAAAATACCCTTAGTATAAATAATAAATAATAATATAAATATATATTCTAACATCCCCCCTCAAACTCACGATGCGGCGGCAATAAGCATTGAGAGTTTGTCAGACAAGAAACGAAATCGCGAAATAGAGTGAGC
>PHNY01133790.1:6059-16773 GCA_003724115.2 Anethum foeniculum
TTTAGTATCCACTATTCATACATATTCGTCTATTCTTCAGTTGATCACTTTCAATCTGCCAAAATAGCTTGGATACTGACCATAAGGAGGAATTTATATATATGTGTGCGCCCGCACAAGTATAGACAATTTTACTCAAAAGAGTGTGCTTACTAAACAATTTTCTACTCATCAACTTATATTTGTTAATTCTGTTTTTGAATAATGACAATGTCCATGTTCATCTGCAAACCAACTAACCCTTTCTCTAAATTAAATTCTCTATTCACAGTTCTCGGCCTTCAACTGAAGACAAGGTGGTGATTGATACGGGAGCCACTGCAACTGGAAAGTCAAGACTCTCCGTCAATCTTGCCACTCAATTAAACAGAGAGGTGGTTAATGCAGATAAAATGCAAGTTTATGAAGGATCAGACGTAATTGCGAGCAGAATTACAGAATAAAAGAGTTGTTCTGTGCCACACCACCTCTTGCGAATAATGCATCTGTGGCTGATTTTAGTAACACGGCTTCCTCAGCTGTGGCTTCTGTTGTGGAGGAACAACTACTTCCAATCATAGCGGGCGGCTCAAATTATTAAATAGAAGTTTTCATTAACAGTGAGACTAATGGTTTTGCGATCAAAGTACATCTCTGTTAATCTTTACTTTATATGTAGCTTTTTGCAACAGCCTTCCTCGAGTTTCTACATCAACGAATGTCTAGGGTTGAAAGTAAGGATCAAACTTCGGCACCCCAATTGCTCTCCTTGTTCCCTTTGAATAATCAGCATTTGGGTTGAAATATTGTCTGGCCTTTTCTACCATTCCCTTTCAAAATGGTTGAAGAGGGAATGGTGGAAGAGGCCTGCCAATAATTCAACCGAATGCTGATTATTCAGAGGGGATATACGGAGAGCCACTGGGGTGTTTGACTTTGATTACTACTTTCAACTCGAGGCATTTGTTGATGAAGAAACTCGAGAAAGACTGCTGTAAAAAAATGTAAATTAAAGATTAACAGTTTCAGGTTAGCGTGTTGCCAGCTAGAACGATTTTGTGACTGAGGAATGACAAGGGATGGTATATTTACAGGCTTGATGCAACTGACATGTTCCTAATAAGGCTTTGGAAGCCCAATGTTTAGAAGACTCAGTAAATTTGTATATATGATTACTGTAGTAGATAGTTAGAGTATCTTTTAGATTCATAGTAGGAAAGTTTATCTTATAAGCTTTGATTTTAATTAAGAGAGATTGATGTAGTTTTTATTACATATAGGGATTACTCTTGTAATTCAGGAGGATTTTATTAGTATTGATTACAACTTATTTATCTTCTGTGATTGCTTACTCGAATTCTTGTCTTGAACCCTAGCCCCCTTTCAAAAGGAGTCCATTAAATCTTGGAAGGAGCATGTTCTAGGAGTGAGCATGACAATCATTAGTAACATGAAAACAATCACAACCATGGCTGCTTCAACTCGCCAAAAAGGTGTCGATGTGTTCAGAATGCATCAATAAAAGTATATTGGGCTTCCATGCACAAATTACTTGGTAACTGGTATGAATCTCAGTCAATTAGTATTTTCTTGACTAATATATTTGCCAAAGAATTCATGTGTCCAAAACTTCTTAATGTTCCTCAAGTTCACTGGATGCAAGTCGTATTACATGCATCTGTAGAATAGCCACGCAAGCTATAACTAAAATACGGATGACTCGAGTGAAATAATCTACAGAGTTAGTGACCATTGTTCTGAAAGTTGGAAATGAGCATAGAGTAAAACTTCTTTGCTTCTTCTTAGACAGTATTTGGTCTTTTCAGCTTATAATTCTATACTTGGCTTGTTTTTTATATATAGCTACACTTTATATGGTTCAGAATAAGTAAAATAAGTTGTATACACTTTGTAGATGAGTCTTACATTACAGACAATAGAAATTGTTTCCTACACTAAGCTGGTTCTACTTAACATATAGCAATATTTTACAATTTCACAAAAACTCGACTATAGTGAATCAGAGTATTCAAGTTTGACAACTTATGTAGATGTCCGCATTCTGACAGCCTTACACTTGCAGAGTTACATTTATATCTTGGCATGTAAGAGAAAACATATGTAGGATAGATCACCTGAATATGGAACATCAATTTAGATATGATGGGATAAAAAACTTGTGTAGTAATTGACAAATTAAGACGATGTAACTTTAAAAAAACCAATACTTGGGAGCCAACACTTGTAACTTTTCTAACGAAATCAACATGGATTACAGGACTAGGGGCATTACTTCAACGCGGTGGCAAACCTAGAATTTTTTTCGAAAATAGGCTCAAACCCTTTTTTCTGTTTTAGGGATGGGACAGCATTAATTGTTCAGGTAACAACATATATACATGACATATATTCAGAGATCTCAGGTTGTTCCATGGCATACCCCAGGCTTCATGTGCCTCCGCCAGTGGGTAAAGGGTACACATTTATCCCTAAATCATTCCCTAATGAGCTGCTTGTATTTACTCTGCAGAAATTGCCTGTAAAGCACATTCATATCTACACACTTTCAAGCGGGGTGTAGAGCATTATATATGTACTGGGTCTTTTAGACTCATTATCCTGTTAATTTTTCATCAAATTAACCAAGTATGGCCTTTTAGAACCAAAAATCAGGTAGCCACTAAATGTATAAAGTTATATAAGCTAATAAGTATCAGTATATCACTAAGTTGGACATCCCAGATACAATCAATGGCTCTTAAATATGACTTACTAATCACCCAACTAATACTATTCCTTTAGGTAAGAAAGTTCATTTCAAATATCAAAGACATAAAATTTCTAATGATAATCTGATTGTACCGCTATTAAGAATCTTCTGGTGTCAGCAATGGATCTTCCTCCAATTTTCGTACATGTGACAGAAGCTACCAGCAACTTCAATGGCAAAGATCTCATTTTCATGCGGAACATCTTTGTTCACTTTCCCTTACTGCCACCAACTCCATGTCATTCTGAATGGTTTCTCTTTGCAGCCCTCATCCTGAGTCTCTCTTCTAACAACTCCACAAAAATCTCTGATCTCCAACAGAGGATCTCGGTCAATTAAGTGGTTGTCCTTATATGCTTCCCTAAGCATAGCTGTCTGAACTCCACATTTCAGAGACATAAAAAATTCCCGATGCCTAGTGAAGACAGTTGAAAATGCATTTGAAAACCTATGCTCTTCTCAGTACTCCCCAAAATCAGAACAGGAATCCTCTTATAAAGAGAAAGCGAAAGCAGGTCATGAAAAACCCCAACCGTCCTTTTCTCCATTTCTCCAGATGCTTGATCCGACTTCAACACATCTTCATATGGTGAAATATAAGAAAGCTCCATCCAATCACTAACCCACTCTCTTATTTTATCTCCTCAAACATATCCCGGGTGGAAGCTTCCTACTAAAATCCCCGGCCTAGACTTAATCCGTGTAAACTCCTCTTCCCTTGCCTTCCTCTCAATCACCGACTAAGCAAACTCATCAATCCACGAAACCAACTACAAAAAACGCCTTCCACTACCCTCGACCCCCAACCAACCTAAAATGCTCGGAATACCTCGGAACCAAATTCACCAACAATCATTTGGAAACCGATCTCCTTAACATCCACCAATTTATCCGTACAAACAACTTTATCATTCAACGTCAACAACAATTTACATAACTTCCTAATGACAAACCCCTCAACTCCACATTAATCCTCTCCTCTTCCAAGAACCTCCTAAGCAAGATACTCAGAGAGTCAGAGGTATAAACAAAACAAGCTCCCCATAGGGTCTAATTCTATCGAACAAATTTGGGTTTTTAGCAATAAAGTCTTAACTTGAACATGTAAACACAATCTCTTTCGACGTTTCTCTGAATAACGAAGTGGGATTACTTGACCAGGCTCATGTAACACATTTGTTTTGAAAAGAGTGTTAAATGAACCTGGCCAAGTAATCCCATTTCGTTAAAAAAAAAGCGTTAAATGAGCCTGGCCAAGTAATCTCATTTCGTTTTTTAAAGAAACATCAAAAAAATTGTCTTTACATGACCTATAGCACAAAGAAAGATTGTGTTTAACAACTTTAGCACAAAGATTACGTATTTTATTGTTTTCAATTGCTGGTCTAGTTTATTTTGAGCCCCTAAATTTTCGGGGCTTTGTGCGGTCACCCACCCCGCGCTCCAGCGCCGCCCCTGACAATAATAGATATTCTGTTGTACAATGACTGAATTTGGATTTCATGTTAGAATGCAAGTTTTTGAAAAAGATGCATGGTAAAATTATGGAAAAATTCTAGTAAAACCTATTAAAATATCTGGGGGTTGAACTTTTATTTATTTAAAATTTATCAAAGAGTTCAGATATTAAATTTTATAAAGTATATGATTAGTTGGACCCTTGCGAAGTCCAGGGCCAGTTATTGACTTATAAGTGTTGTTATATATAATACAAGATCTAGTCTGACCTTCCTACAATACCTTGAGATTTTAGATAGACTTGGTATCGGAGTTCAGGCTTGAGATTTTAGATAGACTTGGTATCGGGATTCAGGCTTGAGATTTTAGATAGACTTGGTATCGGAGTTCAGGCTGACAGAAGACTCATGTTGAAATCCCTGCCAGACGTTTAGGACTGGTTACTTAATAAAAAGTAATTGTTTAGTTCATTTGTATCTGTAAGTATAGTAGGCATATAAATGCAAGTATATGGTCTCATTTCATAGGTGAAATTGGTGCTCATACATGATTTTTTTTATAAGGAGATTATCCTCACAGTTACAAAAAGGCCGTAACTCTTATTTAACAGTGAAACAACACTATTAATTAGAGCATACTCATCTTATTAGTAATACCATTTAGAAAAGTTATGGACTATAGCCATATAGCTTTAGCTTGCAATAGCAGTGGAACAAGCTTGCCCTTGACATGGAGACTCATGACCTCATTAGGACCACCAATTAGCTCTTTCCCTATAAAAATAACTGGTACAATTGGCTTTCTTCCTAATGCTTTGAGCTCTCTTTCCATTTGCTTCCCGTTTGGCATTTCATCGAGCTCGTAAACTGTTGGATTTGCACCAAAATTAGAGATCAATGTCTTGATGCTGTGACACATGCAACATGAGCTTTTGCTGAATATAACGACTGGATATTCGGCACCTAGCATTGTAACCATGGCCATTTTTTAGAGACAAAGATCAAAATTTCGAAATGTATCTGTTTGTCCAAGAGTTTATTAATAAGTATGAGAGATGAAAAGTTTTGATTTTAGCGAGGATTGTGTGTAAACTTGTGCTCTGATGGGGACTATATATAGAGTAGACTGTCTAGATCAATGCAATGTCATTTAGTACCTCTGATGAAAATTGGCTGTGAAATGATAGGAGTGGATTCCCAGACAACCAATTCATTGTTTGATAGTGAAAATCTACAAGGAATATAACAAGTTGCAAATCAGTGGATTGACATGCAAAAACTGTCAATTCAGATAGAATGCATATTCTTGCAGGACCTTATGATTACCATGCATTATATTCTGCATTTATCATCTGGTATTATAAAACACATTCTTCAATTGTTTAAAATGCTTGAGTAATTGGATTGACCACCTAAACTATCGTAAGGGTAAATTTTAAACTCAAATAGCATTCCTGGAATGTGCAAGACAATTTTATGATGCTAAAAAATGTAATAAATTAGGTAGGTAGTAATATTCTTTACATATGCTCAGGTGATCAATTTTTAGAGATATGCTTACTTGGGCATCAAAATTATCATTATTCTCGATGTGTGTATTATGATATCATGCCTCAGCAGATTGCGAACTCTGAAGTTCCTTTTGATCAATTTAAGAATTGAAAGGTATGTGTAGTAACACGTCTGCTAAACCATGTAAAAGTTATGCACCAATCCTCCTCTGTATGATACACAAAGTTATGCACACATATTTTCCTGCTTTGGATAATTGGATGCTGTTTTACTTTAAGATCATAAATTTGCAGTCACTCAAATACTCACTTGCTATCATATCAGTAAATTTTGAACCATAAAATTTGCGTAGCCATTATAATGAGAGAGGGGTATCTTCTATATTACTTTGTACCGATTAAGAGATTATTTTTGTGTATTTATCGCATTGATTTATATGCCTAATATGTTATACCTCTCCAATCTTTAGATGAATGCAGTGCTTGGGTTCATTTCCACTTTTCATTTTGCTGTGTGACATTATGATTAGCATGACAGATGGGTACGAAAGCATGTATCTCCCTTTTATTCTATATCTTAGGATAATATACGTACTATATGGTACATCTCAGGTATCAGAGTTGGCCACGTATGTATGCACCTGCAATATTCTGCAAAAACACAAGATGTTGTGATATCTGAACTAGTGGATTCGATGAGCAAAACTGGCTGAGTGGCTGTACCTAGAGCAAAAGGTCGATAATATATCGTTACTTGAAATAAATTCCTTTGTTGTGCATATCAGTTGAACTCAATCTCATTTTGCTGTACGTTTATTGGCACAAGACTCTGCAACTTAAATTTTTAAATACAGCCACATCAGACTTCAGTTAACATAGCTAATGCAAAATTTTGATTGTCAAACAAGCTAAAATATAAGTTGGTAACTAGCTATGATGAACACCAGTTTAAATTTGCACTTTAATTTTTTTTTTACGGTCTTTGAGTATTTAAACAGATCTTGTACCGGACTTACTCTTTTATGCTACTGCAGATTAATAAAATTGCTTCCAATATGCCGAGATTTCCTTGAAAATATATCCTGGGGTTTTACATTTGCAGGAATTATGCTGAATGAGAAGAATCCCAATTTCTCGACACGTTTAAAACAAGTCCATTTCTGAACATCGTGATAAAAAGAATACAAAGTTATAGATATCGGGAAAATGGAAGGCCATGGTTTCCAATCTGGGAATCAGTACCAAGCCATGACAATCAACAATAGATATGTTGTTTCAATTATTTCATTACCCTTTGAAAATAAGTGACTGATATTATGTTAATGCCATCCATTTTAAAAAAAGACAAAAATTTCTATGCCTAAAGTGCAAATGTGCAATAGGTAGGTGAATGTCTTTTTCTCTCAAGTGGACACTATTTCTCCATTTTGCAGATATATCAGAAACCTTTCTTTTCCATAATATCTTACATAGAATGCATCTGATCATTAGTCTTAATACCATTGATTTCTTTAGCTTCTCTTTGTGTTTGGTTTTTATAGCTTTTCCCAAGCGATTCATATAGAAATGTGCGATTTGATTCAGAAACTCGCATCACATGTCAAAATCCATGTATTTGGTGTAGTTTGCATCAAGATGCATCACAGTGAGGAACATGTAATGGGATAATCATTAGTGAATTTTCTAGCACAGAAGTATATATGATAAATGACCTTTGGAGTAATATAAGGATTAGGAAATTTGCATATGATGGTTTTACAACATGGATGTGCCTTATTCTGTTTGTCCCTCATTTTTGGCTACAAAATACATTAGCCGACATCTAACTGAGGAGCAATTAGTTGGAAAATTCCTGAGCTCTCATAGTAGGATGCCATTGTAGTAAATCTCATCCAGAAAAAAGAAAAGAAAATGCTTTTAAGCATGAGGTTCCTTCATAACATAGTGAGAATAATATCATGATAATTGATTTTGTTTTTGGATGTTTCTTCATTGGTTTTGCTAATCTTTGATGTCTTAAGAAATATTGATCTATTTTAAAGCATAAAATGAGAGTTTTTGTTTATCTTAACTTTTACAGATTTTGCTTTATAGGCATAACCAAAATCATTAAGAACTGCTCTCCTTTAAACATGATTAAAATTAAGAATTTGAATGTGACTGAAATATGCTTTATTTTGCCAAATATATCATAAGACTTGAGTAATTTTATGGCTTACTGGGCTTGCAGTTTGCTTGATTCTCTTGCATGCTTTTGCGTGCTTTTTTTTAGGCCATGAGCTTTGAGAGGGGACCAATACCAGAATGTAGACCGACTTGAATAAGATAAACACTTACCATTTGCTACATCCACTGAGGGATCCGACCAAGATAACAATGACATAGAACCTGAGAGTAAAAAAATGTGAAACTATATCTACATCAAGATAAAGAGGTGTCAAGTTTCGCAGAATTTCAACTGTCTTTACTGTTTTTCCAGGACTAATCAACTCAGGTTTTTGCTATCTTTAGATCATTGTGCAGTTGTTAATGGTCTTGCATATGATATTGTTAAGCATATCGATATTTTTAAAAAGGTTATAATTCGGGAAGGATCATATATCTCAACTTTACTCCCATATACAGTGAAGAGTAAAGAGCACTGAATATATCACCGCATTATGAACAAGTGTTTGTAGCTCCTTGAAATAAGTACATAGTTTTCTGCTTTAAGTCCCTCTTACAGTAAATTATGATTATAACCTTATCAATTACCCCATGTAACCTTGTTATTGATACTTAATCATTGAACTCTCCATGCTTGAAGTACTTTAAAATATTGATATCATTTCATTACTGCATAGTTGTAATACGAATGTTCAAAGAGCTATGATTATAGCTTTATGAGCGTATTAGTGATACCACATCTCAACTTGTTAGTAGGATAAAGGGTCAATAACAAAAAATCTTCAGGGTCATTTTTCTTCCAAAAAAAAAAAATCTACAAGAGCTCACTTTGGATTTTAAACAGTTATATATATATTTCTCTTTTTTCGATTTAGATCGAGTAAATTACCTTAGCAAGTCATTATAAAACAGGGCTGATGAAAGTTCAGAGTCCACCATTATTCACAAGCTTTCCTTGAAGAGTTCAGCACCACCATAGCTTTCTGCCTAAGAAGCAGGGACACTTGGGTCACCTGCCTAGTCCCGTGTCCGATACTCGGACACACGAATCCCTGTATTGGGATTCTTCCACAATACTAATTTGAAATTTTATTTTCAAAAATTATAGTCGAAATTGATGTCAACAAACGATTTTCACAAAATTAAGTATTTTCACCATAACTTGGTGCAAGTCCTGCCATTCGTGAAGTAGATCAAAATGCTAACTGGAAAGAATTGTATGGGAAATTCAATGGCAAGGTTGTGATCCTTGTGTCCCAGTCGCGTTCACTGGTGGAAAATATACAGGCTCAGCTAGAATGTCATATCTCTTAATGAAGATCGATCTCAGAAACAAAAGCTATCTTCCTCTGGTTTAAGTCACCTTTAAACATTTCTACTTTCAAATTTAGTAGTGATAAAACTAGAACTAACCTAATGCAATGTTAGGACAACACTATAACATATTAGTCATAATACTAGAACTAGTCTCTTTTTGGCAGCTCTGGTGATTGGTCTACATCACCTATAAACATATGGGTATCGCAATTATCCATTAAGTTATAATATAATTATATATGTGTTCTTCTAATAAATTTAGCCGCACTACTGGAAATTAGAAACAACTATCGTCCTAATACAAATAGCTGCAAGTTTTCTGTTTGCTTGTTTTCCATTGTAATTTCTTGGAGTCGTGTGATCAAGAATCATAGATAATTTTCATAACAATATGGACAACTGCTACACTTGGTAAGGGAGAACTAGCATTGATTGAAGTGTTTACAGAAAATAATTTTAAAGCATTGATTAGACATGTGACACAGAATGATCCCAGTATGAAATAAAGATAGCATGCTATGTGATATTTGCTTATTCGTAGAAACATTTTGGCATGTAAACTGATTATTTTTTACACATGTATGCATAGTATCTTCTGGTTTATTTGAAATGCATACTCTTATGTACAATCGAATTGTTGGAAAAATGTGGGTTTTAGTCCCACATTGTCAAGTCATTTTGAGCCGTACTTAGTGGATGAATGTTGCGTGCGGGCAACGGGTGACACTTAGAATATGTTCTCCTTCGTGAGAGCTTTCCGAGACACTTTGAAACACTTAAGGGATGAATGAGATATGATCATTTAAAGTTGGTTCCTTGCGAGTGGAAATTTGTGAAGCAAACTTGAATCCTACATTGAAATGGAAAATGGGTTTACATTGCTTTATATAGCAACACACGTGTACTCTTATGTTGGCTATGTGTTGCTCCATCACCTACGCGGGCGCGCAGGGGTGCAAATTGTGGGGTTGCGACGTCGAATAATCACGGACTAGTTTTGCTAATTTAATTTCCACTGAGATTGGGCTCATAAATAATTAATTCGTTTTTTATACGAAATAATAAATTTGATTCAGTTACAGGTCTAATTTTATTCACAGACAATTAATTAATGCACAGTAGTGCAAACGTTTCTCTAAGCCTGTATAATATCGCTATAAGGCCTTAGGGTTTTAATTAGAATATACACAGCAGTCCTCCTAAACACAAAACCCTACCTCTCTCGGTGATAGTTTCTTACTTGTTCAAACTCACTGAAGGTGTCGTTTCTTACTGGAGGCTATCGACTCACAGTGAGAGGCGAAATAGATTAAGGAGACAGTTCTTAGGGCATCTCAAATGCATCACACTAAAATAGTGGGAAATCTACACCAAAATAGTGTTAAAACTACACCAATTTCAATATCAACTTCAACCCACTTACACTAAATTTTACACCATTCTTGTACTATATAGGTTAATTTATTGCTAAAGTCCAAAATAAAGTACAAAAGTAATAAAGTTGGTGGGATACA
>PHNY01133810.1:2405-15141 GCA_003724115.2 Anethum foeniculum
ATATATTTTGCTTAACATTCCGATGGTACAATATTTAATTTTCAGAAAAATGTTGTTCAATTAAATTTGATCTGATTTTGAACTTATATGTTATTTTATATGGAAAAATATAACAATACCCATAGAAAAATATATAAAACTTTTATATTATATACTAAACAATAATTTTTTGGTTATTAGTCTGATAATCATTTTTACAACATATTATCTTAAAAACAATGGTGAAATATTGCTAATAGTTATTTATAAATTATTGTCTAAATTATAAAATTAATTTACAAAATATTAAAAAAACTATTATAGTGCCGCTGCGAAGCGCGGCTTTATAAACTAGTTTTAAAATAAAAGGTTGATTTTAAAAGTCACCACTAAAATCCTATTTAATCCCTATCCTAACAGCATCTCCAACGCATTCCCCTTATAGTACTGCTATTATTTAAATTGATACATCTCCTTTGGTAGTTCTGTTTGGTAGTTCTGTCGATCATCTAAATGATACGTGGTATTCTCTGTGTAACCTACCTCACACTAGGGTGTAAACAAACCTGTTTGTAAGTTATTCGAACTCGGCTCGAAAAATATTCGAATTCGGCTTGGTAATAATCGAGCCAAGTTCGAGCTAGAGCTTCAAATTACTCGGCTCGTAAGGTTCGCGAGCCTTATCGAGCCTCTATTATTTTTAATTTTTTTATTATAAATATATTTTTGTACAAATATATAATATTATTTTTATATATTATATATTTAATCCAATCGAACTCGAGCCGAACCGATCATATTTCGAGCTTTTTTTAATATATAATGAAATTAATTCGAGTTTTCGAGCCGAACTCGAGTCTTTCGAACTTATTACGAACCGAGCTTCAAACTTGAAATTAAAGGCTCGATCGAACTCGAGTCCGAACCTTTTTAATCGAGCTCGAGCCGAGCCTGGCAGTGTTCGACTCGGCTCGGCTCGATTACACCCCTACCTCACACCTTCTTTTAAATTTTGTTTTTATTTATAACGTATGATATAATACCTTAAATTATTTCTTAAATATTAGTTTAAAATTTTGAATGCACTTTTTAAATACATAATATTATAATATAAAAATAATATATATATATATATATACACATACATATATATATATATTGTTGTACTATTTATATTTCTATTTAGAAAATAACTATTTTAAATAATATTAAACATAAAAATGTTATTACATTGTTAACCAAATTTATAAAAATGTAATAAAATATTTTAAAGTTATATGTTTTATATTATATGTAAGTAATGTTTGTTAATTTATTTATTTTTTTATCATTTTTAGATGTGTTATCATATTTTCAATCAATTGTGAAAAAATATTTATTTTTATTTCATAATATTTACTTTAAAATATTGACATAAATATAAAAATGTTATAATACTATCATTAAATATATATTAATTAAATATATTATTTTATTTTCACTTATATTGAATAAAATTAATTAAATTTATTTTAATTGTATATTTGAAAATTAATAATAAAATAATATTTTAAATATAGCAGTGGACCATATAGTCTTACAGGTTCAACAAAATTTTAGCTAACAATTTTACTGCGTTGAAGATGCTCCAAGTCTAAACACATCAGCCCCATAAAAAATGTCGCTATTTATACAAGTGTAATATTGTAAGTTTGATGAAATTCAAATGTAACCAGGATTTTCTTTCTACATGATTATGCTGGTTGCGCAGTTTTTCATCAAGCAATCGTCTGAGCTGCGAGGGCATAAATGTTAAAAGCATCTTTAGTAACCCACGGCAGTAATAACAATAAAGGGTTTCAGATTCTTCGGATACAACATAACCTCGTTTAAGAGATTCCGGATACTGGCGTGAGAGGTTGTAATTTCATATCTCAAAGAAAACATTGTGTATGAGGTGTATAAAAGTAGAGACGATGGCAAACAAGATAAAAGAAAAAAAAAAACTCCATGATTCAAATATATGATATAATCACAAGAGAAATTTCAAGGTACATTACAATAGCATTTTCCTGAGGCCAGTAGGAGGCCAACAATGAGCCAAGCTGTGACAAGCTCATGAAAACCATCTGCTAAATGAGAAGAAACTATTAGCCCCAGGTTTTTCTCAGGATACAAGTGCACGTTCATCTTCAATTAAAAGAACACCTACTACAAGAAGTTATCAGATGAGCTCTGTACCGGTCTCTATTACTCAGGTCACTCCTAATAAAATTCTGAGTCAACTTCTTGAGCTTATAAAGAAATTAAGGGAAGGACTTCAAAACCATAAAAGCAATCTCCTATATATCTCAAAAATATTCTCTTAGATTTGTCAGGAGAAAAAGAAAAAGTGTAAGCCTCATAATTTAGATTATAATTTTAATACGGTTAAACTGTAGAAGTAAAGGATATTTAGATTATTAGCTTTCTAATAGTTATTTTGGATGCAAATCACAAGGATGCAGATCATACACCTCTGTCCATGTAAGATTACAGAAAAATCACAAGGATGCAAATCTTTTTACTACATTGCCCTTGCAACTATCAAAATAAAAAAGGGATAGCAAACATATAAATTGATGCCAGATTCTCTTCTTCCATATCTGCTAGAAGGCAGTGAGAACTACAGAAACATAAATGTCAATTCAAGAAAGAAATAATCCTTATTTAATTCTTATAATAGTGGTCCAGCCATTAATATAGGAGAAGAATTTGCTACAACATCAAAGGCCAACTGCAAGAAATATAACAAAAAACACCAAAAAACTGCATGATTATAGAATGCAATACAACTGTTAAAACTCCAGAGAAAAACATAAAACGTATAAAATTCAAAAAATCAAAGTGATGTAAATAATCACAAAAAAAAAAGGTTTTTTTATATAATTAAACAAGAAGCTAGGAGACACAAACGTTGTATACCAAGATTTAAGTGATTCCAAAACAGGAAAGTAGAATAAAATAGCTCATTGCAATAGATATGTGGAATTTGAAAAGTTTATTGTGATTTGTGAACATGTAGTTACTGGGAAGCTGGAGCTCAATTAACTTTCGACCTCTTTCATGAGGTTACACAACTCATCGTTTAATTTATACTGTTCACTAAAAATCTAGAGAAAAGTTTAATAAGCAAACAGTCGAAGTGCTAACTAGATTTGGAATAGGCATCATGCTCAACAAGTAACCGCAAAGCTCAAAAAAGTATTGTAACCAAGAATACTCCACTGCTGACCACTCACACAGCGGAAACATGATACAATGTCTCCACTACAGTTGCTGAAGAAATTATAACCTTGCACTTGACAAGAAGCCTGAACAAAATGTAGGAGCATACAAGCATCAGGCACTGATTATCAGTAATTACAACAAGAAAATTCTGAAATTACTCTTAAATAATTCATCCAATTCAACTTTTCAAACAAATAATAAAACTTTCCAATAAAAATCAAAATAATTCACATAATGTTAGCACAAGAGAGATTGAGAAAAGAAAATCAACTAGATTATAAAAAAGAAAAATCATATAAACCAAGAAAAACATAGTAGACCTTTTCTTTTTTTGAAACCAAGATGGATCGGGTCCGATCAGTAAAACCTCAAAGCGGCTCTATAAAACCCAAATGCCTATATGTGACGCCCCCGACCCCGAGCTAACCTCAGAAACCCGGTTCGGGGGTCCGCCAAATCCTAACCAGTCATTTCAATATATGCTTACAATAATTTAAACTGAATTCCAAAAATTATATACAAATCTCATCTTATTATATGTCAAAACTTCATTATACATTACAGTTCCTATGTATCCTTCCCAGAAGCCACAACTTTAACTTTGTCATGACTTTGTCCTTTATCTGGCCTTAAAAGTTCTTACCTGTAATAATTTCACTCTACAAAGAGGAGAGCTACAAAACTCAGTAAGCATATACTATATAGTTGAAATTGATGTTTATTTAACGAATTAAAGTTTTCCACTTCGACACAAGGAACGTCAATAATTAAATAATAGGAACCAATAACTCAACATACATGAATATTTTCGACCAGCAGAATCAATCTGACAACACAAAAGGTCTTGAAAAACCGGAAAGTGTGATACACAGAGAACTAACCAAAACCAAACAGAAAACAAAGAATATATCGAACCAGACTAGAAAACTGAGCATTCAAACATGATAGGTTCTACACATCCAAACAATGGGGTCCCGGTCAGCTAAACAATTGGTTTAGCTATACTTCCCAAATAGGAAGTTCCAAACAGTCTAAACAATAATCAATGCTAGCTTGCTCAGTTTTCTTCAAAGAATAACATCCAAACTTATACTAGTCGGAATAAATGACTAGTACCAAACTACACTAGTTAAAACAATTAACTAGTGTCTAACAAATTATAAAATCCAAACTCTATCAATACGAAACCAAACTAGTATAAGGAGGTCCAGAATATGATACCAAATGAATGTACAGCTCGTCCAAAAGGAATATAAGGCCCAAAAATAATAAACATGCTTGACAAGACTCAATAACTTATATGCTCTAGAGAGAGAGAGAGAGAGAGATGTGGTTTTCATTTATAACTGTGACAATTAACACTACTAACTTTTCTCTGTATAGTGCCACGTAAATGGACACCAACCCGATCTTTGAGATTGCCACGTTTTCAATTTTTGTGACTCATTTTTATTTGATATCTTATCCTCAAATACACTATAGCTACTAGTGCTTTATTCCTTCAATAAACTCCTTGTATATATAATAATGGTCACATGACCAGACCCATGCTCACTTCCAATCATATAGTATTTCATCACACTTTTAACAATTCTAATAGCCAAAACTTAAAATGTGTAATACATGGTCACTCGACTTTAGTTTTGACACGTCATTTTATTCAAATTAATTCACAAGCCTACGAGAAATCTTAGCCTATAATTCCTGGCCCATTATTTACATGTCTTGCCCCCCTTTCCTTTTTCTTTCTTGGTCCAAGATTTGGTGACCTATTAGTTAGTAAAACAAGTGACAAAATTTATAAAAATATTGGCTTCAACTTTTTTATAAACTAAAATGCTCATTTGAGATATATTTTCCTAATAACTTATATAACCGCAAACATTGTTTTCTCTCATTAATACATGTACCTTAAAGTTAAATTAACAAACTGCCCATATTTTCCAAAATTTAAAATAACTAACATGGCCATTACTAATATCTTTTTTTTTTCTTTTTTTTTTTTTTGTTTAGGGCCTTATTCTAATAGACAATTCCAATCCTCATTTTCCTATTTATATATGGTCACAATGGCCCATTTAGTCAAAGCCCAACTTACTAAAATCAACCTACTTTTAATCATATTAGATAAGACCATTAAACCCAAGTCCAAGAGCAAACCCTTCATCCATCATGATTAAATTCCATTTTAAACTCTCTAATTTTTTTCTCAAAATTGCACTAATAAATTAAATACTAAAATATTTCATCCTTCCTAAATTAATAACAGTGTAAATTTTCGTCTGAATAGAAAAGAACTTGCTTCTATAGATTTAGCACCGCTCCCTCCATTTCCGAATCTCAATCCGAAATCAAATTAATAAAATTTCATTCACATATTTATATATAAAATTATATTTTACTGTTACGAAATTGAGGTATTACACTAAAACTAAAACACTTGCCAAGCAAATGTTCCTTTTCTAGTTTCTACTGGTTTAGAAATTAGTAGCAAAAGCAAAACTGTTGGTAACAGTCGAGTTTTAAGTTTTGTTGTACATGCTTCACTAAAGTATGATATCAGTGGCTTTACCAAGTTTAAGCTTTTAGGGTTAATTACCATGAAGGAAAACATAACACGTGTCTAAATGGGTACAGTGCATTGGGGCCACAAATTTGATGAATACAGGTAGCACCCGACACTGTAGAGGAGATTTCAGCCATTCAGAGTGCCCGAGCCTAGTGTAGATGAAACCAATCCAGATATACATAACTTCTCTATTTCTTAAATATATTACATATGCAATAACTTAACAGATGATGATTAACCCTTGTGCTTGTCATGCCACTATACTATTAGCACTGTATTGGTGTACACGGTAACCTAGCTATAGATATTTCTGTATCTAGGAAGTAGGAAGCACCTAGTACGATTTTCTGTGACTAATTACTTCAACTGTCTAAACATCACAGCTATCAGGTAAAAATCAGCTCCGCCTTAACAATAGTATCCTTAGTATCTTATATACAGGCATAATGTAATTAAAATTTGCACATCTGTATGTCTATATAATATGCAAGAAAGTAAGTACATGGTAAATCTGAAGCACCATTAAATCTCCAAATTTCACAGTGCTTCATACACAAAAATAAAATAAAATAATAATAATCAATAACGTACGCATAAACAATCAAACTTTATACTCACTTTAAATCTCAAACACATTCAACCCAAAATTCACCTAATTCAAATTCATCACATCCTATAACTATAAAAAATAAACAAATTTCACAAAGCAAGTCAAACCAAAATGTACCTTAATCCATCGAAACCTTTGCTCCAACCTCCTTCAACTTAGCAATAATCTTCTCCCCCTCCTCTTTCGTAACCCCTTTCTTCAACAAAATCGGCGCTTTCTCCACCAACTCTTTCGCCTCCTTCAACCCCAAATCAGTACAAGCCCTAACTTCCTTAATAATCTTAATTTTCACAGAAGCATCAAACCCACCTTCCAATTTCAAATCAAACGCAGTCTTTTCCACCACTTTCTCCGCCGCAAGTCCCCCGCCTTTCGCAGCTCCACCCTTCATTCCAGGCCCCATTCCAGGCATCATAACACCCATCACAGGCATATCTTGCACATCCAATTTCTGTCTCAACAAATCAACCAAGTCGGAAATTTCGAGAAGTGTGAGCCCTGTTATCTCATCTACAATGGATGACACATTCTCTGATGGTACAAAATTTGATCCTGTTGAATACCCACGTGGCGAAAACACAGTTCTTGAGGTGAAAGGTGAGTTCTTGAAAATGGGTGAGTTAAAGATTGATTTGGGGAAATTAGGGTTAGGGTTTTGTGAAATGGGTTTAATTGAATAGTGTAGTGCTTGAGTGATTAAGCGAGAGTACTTCATGGTTTGGTGATTTTGTTTAGAGTTTCAAGCTTACAAGTGCATTTGAAGGGAGGGGTTTATAGTTTTAGGCATTTGGGTTTTATAAACCGGGTTTGAGGTTTTAGTGATCCGACCCGATCCATTTTGGTTTCTTAAAAAGAAAAGGTTTACTATGTTTCTTTTTCTTGTTTTATAGTACTAAAGTTCTTTTTTTTTTTCTTTTTTTATATTTTAGTTGATTTTTGCTGAATTCTTTTGTGTTGACATTATGGGTGTAATTTTGATTTATATTGGATAGATTTTATTTTATTTTTAGGGTTGAATTGAAAGAAGCTCTTTAAGATTTAAAAATATAACAAATTAATTGTTTCATAATCTTGTAGAACCATGTCAAATTATTGTCCTATACAAGAAAATAATTTTTTTGATGAAATCTAAGCTAGTACATCGTATTTCAAACTTACTTAATCTTACTCTTTGCGGGGTTTATAAATTTTTTGCATATGAGCTGATACCAAGTGTTCCATTGTATGATACGTGCTAATTAAACATAAATAAATTTTATCCAATACAATGATAGCTGACAAATCTTCTTTTTTTCCCTTTTCTTCATTTTTCCAAGCTCCAAGTACATAAAGGACACAAATAATGATCACGAATTATTACAATTGAACTTTTAGAATTTACATCGGAGGGATTGTTTAGTCTTCAACAACTCCGCTATAAATATTAGCGGAGTAACGGGCCGCTCCCCTATAAATATTAGCGAATAGGTACTATCCTGATAAAAATTATAGTAAATCGACTGAATTTTTTTAAAATCCTAGCAGTTAAATTTAAATATTTCTGATTGTCAAAGATTAGGACCAATCCAAAATATCGTTTGTTTATCCCCATTTTCAAAGCCTTTTTCGGGGTCACCTCCAAGGAGCGTGGGCTCTTTGAAAAAACTTAGGGTCGTGTTTTTGGCCAAGTTTCGGGTTAGTATCCCACATGTAGTGCACAGCATATATTGAGAGAATGTTAAACAGAATTGGTGATCGAATCCTTACAGGATTATATTGAGCAGTTTAAAACCTCAGCCTCAAAGGTCAAGGACCTACGTCCTGCTAATGTTGCAGACTCTTTTAACTTGAATTATCAAGAGTGCAAAGATTGTTGTAAATAACTGTGTAATGAAGAGCCTTCGGACCTCTACGAGGCCTATAGCATCGATTCGGCCTATATTGCTGCGGATGAAAGGATTAAGGCCTATTATCCAAGTTCAAGGAATGAAGCCTGTGGGTCTTGTCCAAGTTAAGGCTTATGCATGTAGATGCATAAGGCATTGAGGCTTGTGCACGTAGATGCGTTGGAGAACTTCAGAGGGCGAGGGCGAGGTCATAGAAGTTTCCCTGCGGATGATAAAAGGGCTCAACCTCAACAAATTAGAGAAAAGCCCAAATTATCTGTCTTAACAAAAGTATCTCAGCTATTTAGTTAATTTAATTGTGTCTAGTCAATTTACATTTGTTTTTATGTTCCTGAGATGTTTGAATTCGACTCGAGTCATATTCTGAATTCTGGATCGTGTCACATGTTATCAGCCACAAATCAGAACAATGCTTTAAATGTATGGTATATGTTAGCTGAACAAGGCATAAATTAAAAACATTAGAGCAATATGTAATCAGATGGGATTCAAAGAAGTATAATGGAAAGATTTTATGAAGATGCTCTTAAAATCTTGAAGACTTGCATAATATAGAAACAAGCTGAAGTGTAGATCACAAGGCAAAATAAGAAGGGTAAAAAGGAAGAAAACTAGAAATGCATAGACAGGGGATAGTTATTTGCAAAATGATGCTGTATATCTTAAGTATTGATCTTCCTGCAACTCTTCCTGATCTCTCCCCTCATACCAGTCAAAGGAAAAATGTTTCCCATCTTAACCATGGACTTAGCAAATTGTTCAAAGAATTCCTCATTGTTTTCTGCATATTTTCGCACTAGCTCCAGGGAAGCTTCATTCTTGGTCACAAGAACTTGATCAGAGTTTAACAGGCCCTTTGAAGCTAGCAAGTTCTGAAAGTAGCTGTTGTCAAATTTTGTTGGAGAAACAAAGTCTAGTGAGAAAAGGTTTTGGTCACCACCAGATCTTGGGCATCGATTTTTCAGTTTTGCGGAGTAATATTGGTCCAATGCATAATCTGGCTGCCCATTGCCTGACTGATTGTACAGCCTTTGCCTGAAGCTGACACATCTTGATTTTCCAATTGTGTGACTTCCTGTAAATTTATTACGGATATATTTTTAACATAAAAGTGGTATAGACGTATAGCAAATAGTCCCAAATGCTTAAACAAAAATCAGGAAATTTTACCAGATAGTGCCACAAGGTCAACTATATCAAGTCCTTGTAGCTTAAATTTGGTCAGTATTGTCTGGAAAGTGTTGTTTGGAGCAGGAATATTGTTGTTAGATCCGCTCAAACTTGCACCTCTCGAGTCCCTTCTTCCTAAAGGAACCTCCCAGCTAGGTCCCCCAGTCTACATGCAAAATAAAAAATGATCAGTTTTATGTTTTGCATATAAGGTTATATTACTATTCAGTTCACAAGTCATACTAGAGAGGTACGTATGGACTATGGTGCATGTATATGTACATGATGTACAAATCGAACAATTTATCATGATAATTACATAAAGTATTTCATTTCTAGCAAAAGAAATTGCAGGAACAATGTTCAAATTTACCAAAACAGTAGAGTCCCTAGCAGCCAGAGCCATGATATCAGCACAAGAGACTGTCTGAGGGCACTCACTCTCAAGTGCTGATTTTATCTGGTCGATAATATCAAAACCACGTACAGACTTTCGGTTAGGATTAGATCCCTTTTCACTGATTATACTACTGCTGCTGTCTAAGAGTATTGATGCATCGCATCCCTGCATGGTGAAACAGTGAATTGATTAGACATGCACTCATAAATGAAACATGTAGTCATTATCAAAGAAAAAGTAGTTTAACAATTGGTTGATTTAAACCTTGACAAAGCAGTCATGGAAATGGAGGCGGAGCAGGGAAGCAGCCATACGAGTTTCTTTTGCAACAGCATTGGAAACAATAGACTTGACTATCTGGACCGCCTGTGGGCAAGAACGATCATAAAACTGCGGGTATAGATAACCTGTATTAGTTTTGCGTGAGAAGCAGAGTGGTGCAAATGTTAGAAGAGTTACAAGCATGATAATGCTAATGGAATTAGCCATTTCCGTTTACTCTCTTGTATAAATTAAGGCTTATGATTTGATGAATGTTGATAACAAATTGCTGGTTTATATAACATGCATTATGGGGAGCAGGAATATGGGAAGGTGGTGGAGCAATGGAGTTGGTAGCAGTTCTGTTTAATTTGAGTTTTAGTTTGCATGGAGCAGGAGCACCTGCTCATTGACCAAACACAACAAATCCTACATTGTGATTTAGTACGAATTTGGACAAGATTAACATTTTAAACTATTCTAGCTAAGAGTATGCCCTTCTTTAAACCAGGCTTTCAAATAAAGTTAAGACTCAATATTTAGAGTCTGTCTGTGGCAAGTTCTTTAGCTTTAAAATGTATATCTACCGGTGAATCTTAACTTATAATTAAGCCATATTTGCTAAAAATAATTTACCAGTTGGTAAGATCTCATTACTTGGCAACTCATGTTTTGTTTAAATATTTCATTAGTTACGTAGTAGCTAAAATTAACCAATGTTGTGAATGACATACTGCAGAATGCCTCTTCAACACCTGGTATCATATCAAGTGCCATTGTTCTCCCACATAAGGTCATTTCAACAAATTGACCCTAGGTTGTTCGCGAATTTAGTTACTATTTGCATCTTATGCAGCCTTCTACAATGCTCACTTTGTTTCCTGAGCAATCTCCTATTGATTATGAGTTTCCTGGTTTTCACAAACCGAACTTATTGTGAGGTTGAAACATTCCTGGTCTGGACTTGTCAGCTGTACAACATAGGGCACCTTCTCAGAATTGACAATTTATAACTCCTTTCTAGTTTTAGCAAACTTTGGTTGGCAAGTGACTTTCAGTAGACTCAACCATACCACTTCAGCCCATTCCATGTGCAATGTATTCTATTAAGACCAAGTCAATTCAATCATTCATGCATTCATGCATGCGGTGGCAACATGGACACATACAAGCAATAGTTCAGAACAAAAGGAACACGAAAAATGATGACGAATTAAATCTGGTTTCTTTTGTATTACAAATGATATTATACATAGAAACTTAGAATGCCCAAGTGCCAGCCAAGCATATGGCAAGTCATAACATTCCTATTGTACGATTATGTTACAAATTTTTAATTACATCTGGATCCAAATTCTTTAATAGGCTAACATACAGAGGTAATCTCAGTTGGCACGCATAGTTTGAAAATCATCAGTGTATGTAAAGAGGCTCAATCTGCAAAGGCACATTCTGAAAGGAATTCTGGTGCAGGATGGAGCATTTATGTTCCACGAATATTTTCTGCCTCAAGGAGAAAAGTCCCCCCATTATCCGACATTTCTAGGAGTAGCACACTAATCTTCATAAGTCTATTTAACGGGGAATATTCTGCAGAAGGCCATAAGTTAAATTGATCCATATTTTCCACTTGTACGTGATGTTGCTTGTGTGGAGGCAGGAGGGCGTTCCCAGGAGGCTTGACTGGGAAAAGAATTATTAGGTTCTTCTGGGCGTGTGTAGCCGTGACGTGCTCCACTGACCTACACCCACATATAATTAAAATAGAACCGATATAAGAAAGCACAATCGTAGATATGGAAATGTTGCATCTAAAGCGGGTCCATGCAGTTAACAGTTGATATAAAAAAGTTGTGTATCTCTATCATTTATGTTGGTATAATCACAAATTAAAATTTAAATAGGCTGTATAAGCTAGAAAATTGAGAAACTAGAATAATTTTATTATATCACATGACCTCAATTTATACATAGCTTGTGAACTGGAATAGAGAGAAATTAGGAAGCTATCCTAGAGTAAGTTTAAAATGACTTATCTAAACCTAACAGCTAGAGAGAACTAGTTCCTATAAACAAGGACTGTTATATTACTTGATTCAAATATCAAAAACACTTGTAACAGCAACTTATTTGACTACTTCAACTCTTGGAAATCAGCTCAGATTCAATTCCAATTTAAAACAATAATTATCAGACAGAAACAGAGTTACTATGTTTGTTAATGACTACAGTGTCTTCACATAAGTTGTTATTTAACCAACATCATTAACTGATCGAGCACTTTTTACACCACGTCCCCGACAAAGAGAAGTGCGCTAGAAATTCAAACAAAATCGTTCCTCCAACTTATCAGAACGGAACAGACAACAGTGGACTTGAAATTGATGATAAGCTCTTATGAAAACCTAGCATGTGAAGGAAAATCATAAGCAGTCGCTACTGGTGGCATATCAGGAATGTATTGCATAATAACATTAGTGGAATAGACACTTGTTCATATTTCTGCCACGTTGATACAGAAAATTCAACTAAGTTTTTCGACAACAAGTCATCTTTATGAGTTGAACGAGTCAAATAATTAATTTAGCCGGGGGGGGGGGGGGGGGTCAGAG
>PHNY01133810.1:17428-41774 GCA_003724115.2 Anethum foeniculum
ATAAAACCCATGCTGAGTTTCTAACCTGAACTCATCATGCGCTTTTTCAAATCCTAGTTGGGTCATTCCATTGTAAACCTACATAGTTCGAAAGTAACAACTGTAATTTTCATTATTAATCAAATCTACAGTTTGTAACTTTAGTAGTTAGTAAGATATATGCATACAATTTCCCAAGATCGTGGATGCAAACCAACTGTAAAGCCCTCAAACACCCGCAATCCCTGTTTCTCGCATGGAATGGCAAGTTCAATGACAAGACTACATCAACAATAGGAAAAAACATATTACTTAACTTCAAACTTAAGATCATAAGAGATAAAAAAAAAAAAATGGGGTTTAAAACCTGTTAACTTAACTGAATTAAATTTTCTAGTAATTTAGATAAATACCACATATGTTAATGTGCACCAAATACCAACGTTTCTTCTAATGTAATAACCTAATTTACTTAAACTTTGAACAGTAACTAACTGCAAGCCTTTAGATACTTCTTTAAACAATCAACATGGCTTACGGAGATCCACAAGGGGTTCAAGGGTTATAAGACAGAAAAAGCATGGGGTCCCTTTCTTAACATCAATAATCTAGTGATGTTTGATATAATTGGGTAATCAGGTATCTCCATTAGCAAACGCAGTGGTATATTTATTTATCTTTTTGAAATTCAACATGGCTTAATCCAGCGAGGTTGGCCAAGTGGTGAGGGAATGGTCCCAAAATCTTATTTAAGAATAGGGTTGAAGGTCCGAATTTTGATAAACCTTGGAGGAAACTAAGTTGGGAAAAGTTTCTCATTCTCCTTACAATAGGGCGGAAAAACAAAAATAAGGCAAAGCCACACCTAGGAGAATCCCACTCACTTTTCCAGGCTCTGGTGGAATCAGTCTTATCTAATGTGGGGACCTCACAAGGAATCATGAAAATAATATAAATTATATATGGTTTATGCAGCAGTCTGATATTTAGAGTACAAATAATAAACAAATCCATCAAAATTTCATGCTAGAAACCTGCAGGTTGATGCAGAGACAACCTCACATATACACCCAAGTCCACCTGAAATTGAATAAACGACAAAAAACCAGGAATCAAAGAACGATACTCTAACCTGCCATTGTGCATACTATCGCATCTTAATATCACAAGTTACTTCAAACATGATTATATATCTCTCACCACTGTTGCAGTTAACAAGAACTGTCACATGTCTAACATCTAAACAACCCTAATAGTTCTTATAACACTGGACCATTCAACTGGCACCAATCACTAGTTGAAGAAACTGCTGTTGAGAGCATCTCCAACCATTACCATCTGTTAGCTAAAAAGTCTAGGTGTCAATGTCATATACATATTAGTTAAAAAATATGATCCTCCAACCATCCGACCTGTTAGTAATAATTATAGATATCCTCCATCTCATCTTCTATATTTGTTGAGTCTGCAGTCATTAGGTAAAACATCCGACCATTCAACTGGCACCAATCACTAGTTGAAGAAACTGCTGTTAACAGGATATAAATTAGGTTGTAAGCTAGAAAAAAATGATTTTTCCTGGGATTATACTTTTTTAACTCTCTAAAGATACCGTTTAATGTAAAATTGGCCTTCCTGGGAAAAGAAAAATGAAAATAATGGTGTATCAGCATGCACATTTTATTCCACTATTAACTTATTCAATTAAGAGCAATCACAGGCCTTCATCTACAAAGTTCCAATTATTTCCTTAATGGTTGTTAAACAATGCCCAAAACTAGATAAATTTATATTAAATGAAAAGCCACTTTGACTTGTTTTGGAAAGAGTGAGAACTACATGGAAATTATATGATTTAAATGTAGGCTGAACACAGTTAAGATATGTCTCATATTCTTACATAGAAATATGAATAAGTGTATACATAATATCTCATTTTTAAAGATCAAGGAAAAAAGTACATATTAAAGGTCACTGCATTTCAATAAAAAAAGATCACATACCTTTACATTGTCCATTCGGACAATCTCCACAAATGATATTTACCTGAAGTATGAGAAGAAACTTGAAGTGTTATAATATTGCAATTCTTCCATCAACTTAAATGTGAATTTGTACAAGCAGCATCTAAGTACATGCAAATTAAACCTTAACTCAAGCTATCATTATTGGAAACTAACCTGAGCTGTACGCCCCCTTTTGTCAAAACTTTGTTCACATTTTGTCAGGTCACCATCATAAAATTCCTGAATGTATATAGAACCAAAATATTGTTAGAACATATTTTACGAGAATGTGACACTCAGGAGGAGTACAAATAAGATTGTAAATAGGATTTACGGAAATGGCACGGAAAGATATTATAGAGTTCATCTAGAGTTGCTGTAAAATTTTCAGTAGCCATTATAGTTTTGATAAAGAGGCCATAAAGAATGTCATTTGTTACTGCACATGTAATTTAATGTAATGCAAACGTTTGTTTATTTGTATTAATATGTTACTTTCAGATAAATAATTATCACCATTTACAGCTTACCTGCACAAAGTTATAGCGTCCTGAACCAGCAGCAAAATAGTTGAACTGATCAAATCTCCCAAAATCAACATATCCCTGCAAATGTATACATAGACATGTAAAAAATAGGAATCACAAAAAAATCAGTAAAACATACATGAAATGTGTTTTTTATTTGACAGAGCAACTATATAAAGGAGTTGAAAGCATCAAGATAGTCCATCTTTATAAAGACAATGTGAGATTTCAAACTTCAAAGTTAATATATGTCTTTTTTCATCAAATATTGGCTGCGCATGAAAGTCTTCGTATCTCAGTCAATGGCTAATCATAAGACCATGATCTTTACCATTGTTCAAAACATGTCCGATCAGACCCAAGCTATGATAGAACATTAGCTTATATGTACATATGAAAAGTAAGTTTTTATATTCATTATTTTAGGTGTATAGATGATCAGTCCCTTCAAAGGTCAGCACGACAATAATTATATAAAGGGAGTTTGTAACATGCCAGAATCAATTCATGTGTTTATACATGAATTATCAAATCCCACCAGAGAGGGGTGGAGGATCAT
Organism: Anethum foeniculum; assembly: GCA_003724115.2. Lineage (NCBI taxonomy): Eukaryota > Viridiplantae > Streptophyta > Magnoliopsida > Apiales > Apiaceae > Anethum > Anethum foeniculum. Next base: position 20,500 of record PHNY01133810.1, read on the forward strand.
GCATGGGGTTAGTTATTACCGGAAGAAGCCTGAGAACCATATAGCAAAGTAACAGAACAAGTTTTAACTCTAGTAAAAGGAGTTAACAAAAAAATTTAAAAAGTTATAAACGAGAACAAATGTTCAATCGTAGGAAGGCACATGTATAAGCTAGATATGACTACCGCTTGTGATCTACTTTCCACATCTTTACAAAACCGAATCACTGTGTCTGTATCCTGCACAAACATGTAAAACACCATTACATGTCTAGAACATTTGATATAAAAATACACAGTATGCACAACATTGTTAATGAATGCAATTATGAGTGAACCACATTGTGGAGTAATCTTTACAGTCTTCCTTATTGTGAAAAGGATTAGTGGTCACAATCTAGCTAGCCCATCAGCCCTCAATCAAGAAAAAAGAGATGAAAATATCTTGATGGCACATCTTTTTACAGTCATTGTTAATGATTCTTACATCGGTACTACATATTGCAAGTAGCTAATACATACTAAAATAATTCATCTCTCTCAAAAGTGAATTTCCCCCTTATTGTTCCTAATAATTCTCACTCAGAAGTCAGCTTATGATGTATGGACAGAGGACGAAGATCATCAAATACGAAGCTATAAGGACGGCTACAGGCATGTGCTGCACTGTATAGAGACAAGAGGGCAACAAACACGTGTCCCCAATTCTCAACATCCTCAACAGGAGTGTAAAGTATAAACACATGTATTTATATAAAAGAAAAAAAAAAAAGAACATACATGTCACTCACATAACTATCAATGCCTCAGTAACGTAACCCTAAAAACCACGAGGATCACTCTCTAATCTAGGACAGTCACAAAATTAACAATGCCTCACGCCTACAATACGCATAAACGATAAGGTAGTCAGACCGCAATAAATTATTACCTTGCCATCATGCTCGAAAGGATGCCCAATCCAGGTACTCTAGTCAACAACTTAATTGAAAACAACATAAACATAATATAAAATGTACATAAAAATGCATAATAATTTAATTAAGTAAATCATAATCGCGGATACGAAATCGAAAATGTGACTGGAGTTGTCAAGAACATAACAACTGGTAGCGGGTACGACAACTGAATCTGCTCCTTTGAGTTGGTAAATGGCAGCTGAAATAAGTAATTGCACATACAAATTTAATCGTGTACGGATAAATATAGTTTTGCATAGTAATAATATTAAAAACAGAAAGAAATAGGGTTTAAGTTTAAGTACCGGTGATGATAATGAAAGCCCAAAGATCCCACATCTCTTCTCAACAATCCCAATTCAATCAAGCAGCCAAGTGATTTGTGTGCGCGAGAGAGAGAGAGAGAGAGAGAGAGATCAGGTGTTCGAAACAAGTGAAGTGAGTGCCCTTCTGGGTAAACAAATTGACCAGATACCCCTTAAACGGTGCATTTTACATTTCTTATTTGAATGGCAACTTTTGCGACTCAGTTTATTTATTCATTAATAACGTATTATTTTATATTATTTATATTATCAAAAATCTAAATACTTGAAATAAAATAATAATTAATTTTAATATTTAATCACTTATATTAGAGTTATATATAATATTAAAAAAATAAAATTATAATAAAAACTCATTATCGCACGAATTTTAAGTTAGTAACTCTTACACAGCGTATCTTACATTTTTTATTTGAATGCAACATGTTTTGAGAAGTACGTCCATTTAGTGTTCAATTATACTTTTTTCATTAAATAAATTTTCATTTTTGCTAATTTTCGAACACAATTTAGGCTAATTATTTAGACACAGTTTGTGTTTTAGGTTAGGTTAATTACCAAAATGGTCACCATAATTAGTTACTCATAACGAAAATGGCTCAACTTAATTACTAGAAAAATTGTATTAGTTTAGTCATTAAAAAAAAATTAAAATTTTGTGTTAGTTTAATCATTACCGATGATTTTATTAATACAAAATTTAAATTAGTAAATGATGATTTTGATAATTAACTCTTTTTTGTCTTCAACTGAACATTGTATATTAAATAATCTTTGATAACTTATTTGTGTCACTAGTCTATTGATTCTTTATAAGCTTTTATATGGGAATTATCTTAAGATGCCAAGCACATGGCAAGAAAAATGCTTTGGAGCGATGATAACTGAAGCTATGGCATTCCAGCTACAGGTACTGGTATTCATTGGATTCTATTCTCCCTGTTAGTCTTGGGCCTTGAGGTTCTTGATGTTGTATTTGCAATTTTGCATGTTCCTCGCTGGCCTGATTATCTTTGATGTCTTCTCACAGCATGTTTACCAGGAAATAGCTACAGGAGGCCGGAAGTGTAGTGAATAGTTCAGCACATTTGCTATCTGCCACAGAAAAGGTTTACAGCCTCTTGCAAACAACATTGCCAAACTTGAAAATGGTGTTAGAAGAAAAATTACAATGTGCTAATAACGGTTACAGAAGAGTTAAGGTAAAAACCTCAAGAGGGACACACAACACAGAGAGCAGCAGCTGTTTAAAGGCAAAACTGTACAGGAATCTCAAGAGCTCATGGAAATTCAAGTTTGGCTTACTGTGAGAAAGATATGTTAAGCTAACATCATTACTTTATGTTTCAATTTCCTCGGCTCTGCTGAAATTGGGACAGAGAACATGTCCAGGGATGCACATACAAAGTCTTTTTCGTCTTTGATATCCTTGTATCTTCTTCATCTTCTAAATTACCCAGCTTAAATTGCGATATTGGCCAAGATAAAAAGGAATATAACTTTCAAGTAACTACATGTTCTGAACTTCTTGGAAGGTAACATAGTAGTTTGTAAAGTCTCACACATCAAAACAATGGAATGTATTATTATTGTCTAACTTTGAGAGAGACATTACAAAAGCTAACATAAGATAACTTTCCTAGTTCCTAGCACTGACCTTCAACGTAACAGCAAAAGAATAATTACAAGAGTCGGTCCCTAATCCTCGGTGACATTGACAAGCTTACATATCAGGAAATGTTCACCGACACACTAATGAAGATTTATGGTTTTGGTCGTGGAGAAGCATTCCCAGTATTTTTCTGCATTGTATTTGGTTTTGTGAACCAGGTTGTGTAAAGAAACTGTTTCTGGGGTCCCACATGATTACATATCTGCCTAAGCTTCTGCCTCTCCCTCATCCACCTCAAAACAATTTTCATGTGTCTCTTGCTTGTCAGCCCTCTCACACCAACTTCCTGATGATAAAAGCCATCAAGAAGAAGAGAGATAAAAAGGATGAATGAGAAGATCACATAATTTATTCACAGAGCGTAATAGAATGAGAAGTAACACTCAATATTTTTGGCACTCTATTCGTGTTCATCCTTAGGTAAAAAAGCGAAATACGCATGACAGACTAAAAAGCATGACGATGGATTTCAGGATCCAAAGATGTTTACTTTATTCTTTTATGCAAAGGCTACAAGGATGCACATTTTAGTGTGAAAGAGAGATTTTCTATTGCTCGAACCATGATATAGAGAGAATAACATTATACTGTAATTCTGTAAAAGTGAAGATGACATGACAAGTTAAATCACTCAGTCTAAACAAAAAGCAGTATGGAATACACTACTCCACAAAAGGATTATGAACTAAAGAAGCACCAGAACATGATTTGTACTCCACAATCAAGAGAACATTTAACAAAGCTTTTGAAATGAGACAAGAAAATGTTTATACACCGCTCTTGGTTTAAGATTCAAGTTTCTGAACTGCTAGAATCAGCATACTAATCACCTTTAGAGGGGTAAAAAACGCCCAAAAAAAGGTCCGCACTTAACACACTAAAAAAAACGAAATGAAAGAACAATAGAAAAATCAGATTAAAAACTTCAATCTAAGCTATCTAAATTGTTTCTTATAATTTAGCTTGTATATATAACAATATACTACAGGGAAGTGATAATTCTCAAATGTAAAATATCTTACTTAGTCGCAACTACATTCTAACGAGAAAACAATAAGCTGTTACCTTTACACGTTCCCAAGTATCTGCAACGGTGAGGGGACCATGCTCTTTCACAATATTAAATATAACCCTGGTAATTGTCTGTGTCTGCTCCGGTGGCGTTTTAAGCTCTATCGGCTTCATCTTTGGCTTCGGCTTCTTCCCAACATATCGAACAATAGTTGCAAACATGACAGCTCGCAATCTAACTCAGTAACTTGCAGTCCAACTGTATGGCTCCAAAATTTCACAATTCTAACAGAATTCATCATTTAAGTTCATTTTCAATTCCAATTTTTACGAATATAAATAGCAACAAGTTCAACATATAATCTGAAAAATCAAAATTAGAGATTCTAACATCCGCAATTATGTTTGAATTCTACATATAGTTTACCAATTCGATCATATATAACTTGAATAATTGAGTTAAAAACAGAAATTACAATAAAACTTATACATGTATATGTATGTATGCATTGACAAGCATAAGAAAAAAAAAAAAAATTAGGGTTTAGCGAATACCTTTGAACAAGAGGGGATTGGTTATTGTTACTCTAACACTCAAGGCCCCCAAATATTAGTAACTTTATTATTAAGGCCTTGAAATTACTATTTTACCCTCAAACAAAACATCTCTAAGTTTTCAGTTCCTGCTATGAATGCATTGATTCTGATTTGTTTGGTGAAGATACTATAGTTGATGTGTGTGTCAAATGTTCTTTATTTATTTATTTTGGAATTGATCGTCATCGATGAAATGGCGGAAAGGGATGTTATTTTATGGATTTATTTGATTGTCAAATTACGGGAAGAATGGATGTGAAAATGTTGCTGGTGAGTTGTTTGATGGGTTTCAGTTAAGATATGGTGGCTCTGGCAGTAATGTTTCTGGATTTAGGAGGTGTTGAATTCGTTTAAGAGGATGCAAGATGCTCATATGATGTGGAAGATGTTACTTCAGTTGGAGTTACTAGTGCACTGTGCAAAATAGGGTCCTTGCGACTATGAATTTGGATTGGAAAAGTTGCCAAGGAATCTGGATAAAGACCTACTAGCGATGTTGTTGTAGGATTCGTATTGGTAAATTAGATATGTATGCAATCTCGGAAAGTGGAGGCACATAGGATACTTGATAGGGTGAGAGAATGAAATTTATATTTTTAAGTCTATTGATGGTTGGTTTTTGATATGCATTATAACATGTTTAAACAGAATAAGAGGTGGTAAAAGGCTGAGACAACACCTAGTAGGATTACATTTGTAGGAGTTTTTACAAGATTAGTGCAGATTAATTAGTAGAGCAGGGGTGCATTTTCTTTGCAAATATGGAAAGATGTTATGGTGTTGCTCAAGATGCAGATCATTATGCTTGTATGCTGATCTTTATGGGATAAGTGGACGTTTGGAAGGAGTCGTGCATAAAAAGAATTTTATATAGTGATCTTTTTGGAGGTGTCTGCTTGGAGCTTGTCACATCTACACAGATCCTGATATACCTTAGATTGCTGCAAACTCTTAATTGAGCTTGAACCTATTGCTATTGTGAACTCTGTTATCCACCTGCTACCTAATAGACGGAAACAGGGAATAGGCGATATTGTAAACATGACAATGGTTGAACCTGGCGGAAATGGGGAATATGCGATATTGTAAACATCATGATGGTTGAAGATGGAAGATTAAGAGTTAAGACTGTTAGAGAGAGATGGCGAAAATGATGGTGAGAAGATTATTTCTGCCAGAAATATTTGATTTGCAGTTGGTAGTTTTTTCCATTTTCAGTGTGATAATAAACAGAAACATGTAAGATTGGGAAACAGTTCTAGAAAATGCAAAAATAAAGGTTGGTTGAGAGGAAATAAAGATTGGCAAAAAGGTGTGGCTGCTGGGATTCGAGCCCAGGTCTCCACGGCCACAACGTGGAATTCTAACCACTAAACTACAGCCACATGATGATAACAGATCGCAATCGAAAATATAAAAACCTTATTTTCAAGGTCTGCTACTGGTAGATGCATAATAAACAATCTTTTGAGTTGTGACAGGCCATTACACTTACTTTGATGGGCGAAGGGTAGAAGAGAAAGCCTAGCATGTGAGAGAGGAAGCTGTCAAATTAGCCAAGTCGACTGCCTGCTAAGGAACTCAGGCCAAAGGGCTGTAAGTACCCTTTGGATGTAAGTAGGCAGGCAATCATCCTTGGCTTCCAAACAGATTCTTCCCTTCATGTAAGACCTCTCTTCATTTTCATTTTTCTTTTTTGCATCCCTATGCTCCAATACATCAGATTCCACATATACTGAATTTATAGCAAAGTTGCACAAAGAGGGCTATAATTTTCGTGATTCGGTTTCATGTCAACTATCTTTTTCTTCGCCTTCATGTGCATGCATGCTTCCTATTTCCTAATTGATAGTAGATACCAATGAAGGAACATATTCTAGCACAATCATTCTTCACACTTCGTTTTCTACTTGATAACAGCCATCCAAGTTGCACTGGTATGTCAACCCTCTGTCCTTTGTCAATTATACACATTAACAAAAGCAAAATTTCTAAAATTATCGTCGACACTAGTTGACTCTGAGAAATTCCATCACTAGTGTTTTAGAGACATTTGACTTGCGGATAAAATCAGAAGAAAGATTTGAACAGAAAAATCTTTTGCAAGTACCCCCTACATTATACCACTGTCAATCAATAGGAGTCTGGACCACTTGCACCCTGCTGAAACTTGGATTTGGGCAACCATCAATAGATTTTAATTAAGTGTCTCGCAAAATCAGGCTTTCAGTTAATGGCACATCATTCAAACAGTATAAATTGCTTTGTGCATGATACATTTAATAAATTGCAATAACATCATTTACATTTAAAACCCCCCCTCCCCCCTTGAATTTACTTGGTTCTGACAAATTAGCGCGATAAAAAGTTTCAAATCTTGATACAAAAACTTTTATTCAATAGATCTGAAAAGTTCACCTGCAACTAGGCAGACAACTAGAAAGTTGACCAGAAACTGTGGCTATTTCCTAATATTCTGCATTAGTTGCTGATAAAACTTTAAGTAGATGCTAGATGGTTCATTGTCATACTATTGCTTTTTATTTCATTCTTACTTTGGTTGGCAGAGGGAACTTAGGTTGGTAGGTGGCAGGAAGCATAGTAGAAATTAAATCACAAGAACTGCTAGATTAGTTTAACAGAGTTGTTCTAGCATTTTAGATATATTTGTTTTAACTTTCTTTCTTCTTATTGAGTATATTTGTGAAAGGATGCAATTTTGCTGCTTTTATCTTAGGCTTTGATCATTTTTTACTAGTACTAACTGATATAAAAAGCACATGAGTGCGCCACATTTGAATTTTAATTAGACAGATTCTTCAAGTCAGCCTTTGTCTTCATGACAAACCTATAAACCACCACCACAAGCATGATACTAGTTTCCTAAGGATCAAGTCGCAATGGAGGTGGTGGTGGTGGTGAGAAAAACTCGCCATCACATCACAAGCAACTCTGCACCAAGATATGCCAGCGGAAGAAGACTTTCAATCGGGAAGCTGAAAATAATCATCAGTTTGCACAGAGAATGTATTCATAGTTGATCAACGCGTCACTTACTATTATTACTAGCAAAGCGGTCCATGCAAATAAAATTCAGCAAAATAGAAAAGTTTGCTGGTAGATGACCATGCAGATTCCTAAAAGACCACATTAAACGACAACAAAGAGGAAGCAAACAAAATATAGTAGTAAATACTGTACAAATATATCACTGTCACATAGTATAATTTAGATGGGAAAAAAACTGCGGGGCTAAGTTTAATTAAATGTATTCAACTGATACTAACGATATAATTACTTTTTCCCCTTGTGTGGATAATCTTACTATGTAATTTATATAGTCCTAGACTTACACTAGTCACTGTCGCTCTCTACTTCATTGGCTTCTGGGATAATTTTAACTCCACCAGTAGTGTCTTCCCCATCCTGGTTTCAACACCAGTCCTCTTCTTCTTCTTTTCTTTGAGAAAACTGACAAGTGCTCAAAGACAAACATCAGAATCTTATATCCTCGTAAGTTCTTCAGAAACTTCCTCAGGGGTGACTTCGACGATTCCTATAGCTCTTCTATCTCCTTGAAACGCCAATGCTCATGTTTGATATCCAGATAGGTAAAAGCTAAAGTTTTGAAACCATTGATAGTAAGATAAGACATGTGAATGTGCATGTCCATTCGTCCAGGATGCAACAATGCAGGATCAAGTCCCCTGTGGTTGGTTGTGAAGATTATAATCCTCTCATCTCCACAACTCGACCATAGCCCGTCAATGAAATTCCAAAGTCCTGATAATGAAAACTGAGGATACCACAAATAAAGTGTAGATACTCAAGATTATGGATAAATAGAAAACTTCTTGAAATTAATTTACAAGCACACATTAAAAAAATTGAAAATCACCTTTAGAGACTTAGATTTAGGCTTTTTTGCTCGAGTTGCTCGCTCAGGCAAATCGAAATTACAATCAATATCTTCAATCACAAGAATAGATCTGTTTGCAATTCCCTGCAACAATTTCCTGAACACATCGTGGCTGCCTACATTCATAAGCTGCAAATCATAGATATCGAATTTTAGATAATTGGCCATAGCTGCTAAGTGCTACCAAACTCGATTTGCCTGTCCCTAGTGGCCCGTACAACAAGTATCCTCTCTTCCAAGCCCTTCCTACCCTCTTAAAATATTATCTCCGCTTCACAAAACAAATCCAAGTCGTCCATGAGAGCTTTCTTCTCACTAGGCTCCATTGCCAATGTCTCGAATGTCGATGAATGCTCCAGATTAAAGGATGACCAAGACCCTGACCCATAAGTGTGAAGCTTTATATCTATACTCGCATATTCCATATTTTTGCTTCTTCCAGGACAAATGGTATGTACGAATTCATGACATGATCCTTGTGTATTTTCTCGAAACCAAGCTCATACCAATATTGTTTGTGCCTGTCGGATTTTTATTTTGGTTGTTGGTTAAGGTACCCCCATGTAATCTCAACAGCTAGGTATACTTCAGTTATAGTTTCTTCCTGGGCTAATTTGGCAGTAATTTTGTCACTTTTCTGGCTCAGCTTGTTAATCTTGAGACGACTGGTTGTGGAAGAGGCTTTGGCGGACATGTCAATTTGAAAGGATTGAAATAGATAGTTACTATAAGAATATTCATCAGACTTTTCGACTATCAGAGTGACCACAGAATTTTCTTTATTAGGGATGCGGTTCTTGAAGAAGCTAGAAATGACAGAGACAACATATACTTGAACTTGACGAGGAACTATTTGGTGGAAAGTGGTTCTCAGAAGCATGACACACGACGAGAGTGATGCGCATGCAGCATAAACTGCTGCTGGTTAAGGCAGAGCATTCATACTCATCGTCGACATGTTGCAAAAATGATATTAGAGTGTAAGATTAAATTTCACCGAGCACCAAGCTAAGCTAGCCAAGAATGTTTTTCTATGAATGTTCAGAATAATTAGTAGGAATTAGGGTATATATAGGATAAAAGATCGTAGCCTGCAAGCAAAAATCGTTGCAGTAACGGGAATGATTTATTATGCTCTGGTTAATTAAATTTCCGCTCTAGTTAGTTTCTGTTGTTTATCTCATTTTTATACACTTTTTCTTTTCACTTTTATCACTAATGTCTAAAAGATTTGGCAAAAAATTTCAAATTTTACTATTTCTTTGTAGTAGTATGGAGTTCCAAAGACCAAAAACTTAGAATACAGATATTTTTTTAAAAAAATTAAGGGAGAATTGATTAAATTGCTCTTTAATTTCGCACAGTTTAAGGGCTCAAATTCAGATCAAATTCGTTTCGAGTGGCTAAGGCAGCAATTGTTCTTACATTGTAGTTGCTCCAAGAATCAAGACCTGTAAGTTTAACCGCCCTGTGCATTCAGCCAATGAGGGGTTCAAATTCCAGAAATGTAGTAGTAGTCCTTCAGCACATTCACAGCTTGAATTCATATAGCATATTTACCAGCAGAGTACCAACACAAATTATGAAGTAACAAGAAAAATGAGAACAATTTCAAAATAAAAGCAGCATATAAACAACTGCCTCTAGATCACAAATTGAAACCATCAATACTGATGCAGCTAAACTACCAGGTCACTAGTCATCATAAGCAATTTATAAATCATTACATATAGCAAAACTTCACAAACCTTAAGAACTAGCAAGTCATTAAATAGCAATCTCAAACATTATTCATAATAATTTTTGAACGTCTTCATCATCCATTTTGCTAATCACCTTCAACATCTTCATCATCCATTTAGCTGTCTCCTAGTCATCCATTTGGATGTCATCCTCATCCCTTTTACTGTCTTCATCATCCATTTCGCTTGAAGTGTTCTGCGCCCTGCAATCATCTTCAATGTTTCCATCATCTTTCCGGTTAGCTTCTTCACCATCTAAATCTTGAGAGTCATTAGTTTTTATTTTCTTGGCTTTTGGGATAAGTTCAACTCCGGGAGTAGCGTCTTCCCCGTCCTTGGATTCAGGAGTAGTTTCTTCTCCATCCTTCGGTTCAATACTAGTCCTTTTCTTTTTCTTTTCCTTAAGAAAACTCACAAGTCTGCCAAGACAAACATCAGCATCGGATGCCCTCATAAGTTCCTCAGCAACTTCAGCAGGGGTGACTTCAATGCTTCCTAATAACTCCTCTATTTCCCCGAAACGCCAGTGATGTGTGATCTCCAGGTAGGTGAAAGCCAAAGTTTTGAAACCATTAATAGTAAGATAAGACATATGAATGTGCATGTCCATTCGCCCAGGACGCAACAATGCAGGATCAAGCTTATCCTTGTAATTGGTTGTGAAGATAATAATCCTCTCATCTCCACAGCTCGACCATAATCCATCAATGCAATTCAGTAGTCCTGAGAGTGAAAACTGCAGTTTCAACAAATTCAAGTCAGCAGTTTGATACAATTAATACATGAGAAAACCATTTAACTAATTTGCAAGCTAAAATTAGCAATTAGTAAATTACCTTGCCAGAGTTGGATTTACCATTCTCTGTCTGAGTCGTTCTGTCAGGCAAGTCGACGCTGCAATCAATATCTTCAATTACAAGAATGGATCTGTTTTCAATACCCATCAACAATTTCCTTAACTCACTATCACTACTCACATTCATGAGCTGCAGATCATAGATATCAAAGTTTAGATAATTAGCCATCGCGGCTACCAAACTCGACTTGCCTGTACCTGGAGGCCCATACAACAAGTAGCCTCTCTTCCAAGCCCTTCCTACTCTTTTAAAAAAATCTCTCCTCTTTACAAACAAATCCAAGTCATCTATGAGAGCTTTCTTCTCACTAGGCTCCATTGCCAATGTCTCAAATGTTGATGAATGCTCTAAATCAGTTGAGGACCAACTCTTTTCTTCATAGGTGTGCAATTTCAAATCCCTCTTTGCATTTTGAATAGTTGCTACTTCATTCATGACAAATGGTATGTATGAATTAATGACAATATCTCTGTATATTTTCTCGAAACGAAGCTCAAACCAACTTATCTTGTTTTCGTCTTCTTGAGTTTTGCAAATGTATGAGCATGTAATAGTAACGCCTTTATACAAGTCAGTTATGGTTTCTTCTTGGGCTAATCTGATAGTGAGATGGTTGGTTTTCTGGCTCAGCTTCGAGATCTTGAGGCAATTGGTTATAGGAGCAGCTTTGTTGGACATGTAAATGTCAAAGGCATTGAATAGATGGTTGCTTTCATAGCTATGATAATCATCAAACTTTTCGACCATCAGAGTGAGCATAGAATCTTCTTCACAGATAGCGCGTTTCTTGAAGAAGTTTGAGATGGCGGATAAAACATAATCTTGAACTTGCGTAGGGACTATTTGATGAAAAGTTGTCTTGAGAAGCATGACTGATGAAGAAATTGATGCGTATGCACCATAAACACTTGCTGCTGAAGGCAGAGCATTCAATCTCAACATGTTGAATAAGTTTCACGTACCAAGTTACACAAGTAGACGCAGTTTGTCTGATCAAGAATACAAATATCAAATTAAGGTTTTACGAGAACATATGCAGAATCTACTAATGTAACTATGGAGATGGAAGTCTCAACAGCAACAGCAACAGCAAAAGCAATGATAGGGACTTTGGCAAAAAAGAAGCAGCAGCAACTATTGGACCGAGCATGCAAAATGAGATTCTAAATATTAGGAAATAAATTATTTTATATTAAAAAATTGTTATTATATTATTTGTTATTTAGTTAAAGTTTTGACATAAATTCAAGTATATACACATACATAAAGGGCCAAAAGTAATCTTTATAATTTTAGTGAAATTCTAATATAAATAATGATTCGCAATTTAAACATAATTTTAATGTAATTTTAATTTAAACATAATTTTATCAAGCAATATAATCCTTCCATTCAACACGACAAGGAGTATTAGTACAAGGAACATAAACGAATTATGAAAATAATAATTTTTCCCGAAAAGGAAAAATTTTGTTCCACCAAAATTATAATGAATCTATAAAAATATCTTAAATCTAAATCCTTTAAAATATAAGGTTAATACTCCTCCGTCCCAATTTACATGTCTTCTTTGACTTTTACACGTATTTTAGGGTGCATTGACTGCATGTTCCGTCTATTATTTTTAAAAATTTCTTTTTGTGAATAAAAGTTTAAGATTCAAATTTTTATTTATAAAATTAAAATTTTAAAAATGATGAACGAAAGTGCACCTTAAAATATGCTTAAATGTAAATTGGGACGGAGCAGCGCCTTACTGACCCAGTGTAAAGGATTGAAACCCTCGGTAATATTGTCTGGTTGCCCAACATAAGCAAGTGTAAAATTCCTGAAAGTGCGAATATATATGTGGAAGGTATTATTAGAGCATACGCAGCGGTTGTCTTTTTCAGCGGATTCAGCAGCCGAATTGATTTTGTTGTGGAAAAGTGTAATGCAGCGGTGCTCTTCTTGCTCCTTCAATTTTTAACGGAGCATCAATCCATCAAGTAGGCCATTGATTTTCAATGGAGGAGCTGATGACCGTCAATTGCTGGGGCCCACCAATAATATGAAATCTGTACTCCTTTTTGCTGCTTTTTGTTGCTTTTTGTTGCTATATGTAACGGCTATTTACTTTATAATGGATATAATTGTAATTGCAACGTTCATTTTTTTGCTTATAAATAGCAACCTTAAATATTCATTTGTAACATCAAATTTTTTACACTCATATTTTTCTACATATTTTGTAATTTTTTTATATTTATAGATAAGAAAATGGGTACTAATTGGCTCCCCTCCGAAGAATTACAATTATGTATTTCTTGGGCTCGACAATCTATCGATCCAATTACCGGCAGATATTCAAACAAGAATAATTTGTGGGGGCGAATTCATGAGGATTATGCGCAAAATTGGTGTGGCACTCCCGAAAATCCTCATGCCGAGCCTCGTTCAAAAATTATTAAGTAAGATAGCTAATATTTGTGGGACCATTAAATAATAGAGCTGAAGTTAAATATATAATATTTAATCTATATTATTAAGTAAGATAGCTAATATTATGTATTGTTTATTTGATAAATAGTAATTGATGAATTGATGGAGTTATATGGGTGTATAAAAATTATGAAAAAAAAGTTGATTTGGTGTGAATAGTAACTAACGTCATTGATTCAATTGATGAATTGAGAAATTGACGGAGCAAATGGGTGCATATGCTCTTACCGACCCCACTCTTGGTTACTTGAATTTCTTATGAATTTAAATACTTATATCAACAAGCAAACAGTTTTAATCATTTGCCAATTTCAAAATAAATGAATTATTTCTTTTTTTCAAGTATGTCAATACAGTTGGTAGAGGTAATTATAAATAATATTTTTTTCAATTTTTTTATTTTATAAAAAGAAATATAAAATTCATACTTTTTATGAAGTAAAAATTTTAAAAAATATATTATCAAGTACATTTACGAAGTAAATTGAATAGTAGTACGTTATTAAATTTAAAACGGAGGAAATAACATTTTGTGGAATTACTTTTGTCCTTTACGCCGTGTTCTAGAAACTTTTTTGGAGAGAAGAGAAAAGAAAGTTGAATATTTGATTTTTTCAGCTTGTTCCCAAACACTTTTTTAAAGAGGAAAAGAATAAATCTCTACATATTTGGAAATAAAATTCTTGTATATTTATCCCCGAAATCTTCTTCTTACTTTTTAAAAAAAAATAAGAGAAAAAAGAAAACAATTTATTTTCCATTCTATTCTTTTCCTTCGTTCATTCTAAAACACAGCGTTAGTGTTTAATTTTCCTGCCTACCATTCTTCTCGAAGAAGTCACAAAAAATCATGGCTAGAAGCCTAGCGTTAAAAAAAATAGTACTTTACAACACTGGGAGAATTAGAAGCTATACTTCTGAAATCGAAAATTTCAATCAAATCAAAAGATTATTAATAGAGATTTACACAGTTTATTTTCGAAGTAACGATTTAAACATAAACTAGTCAAAATAAATAACTAGTACCAAACCAAATTAGTTTAAACAAACTAGTGTCTAAAAGATTGAATCCAAAATCAATCAATTCGAACCTAAACAATCTTCCATAATGATATTGATATCCAGACAAGTTTATGTATGTTTATAAATTTACACGTAGAATTGAACAACATAGAGATGATAACGTATAAATTTCAATAAAAAACAATGGTGTATACTTACGTACCTTGTAATAATGCTTCTAGTTTTATGCTTAAGTTTGATCTTCGTCACCTTTACAGCCCTCTCACTTTTTTCCTTTAGTCTAGAAGGATGATAGAAGTAAAAAGATAGAAAGAGGAAGACAAGTTATTTGTATCTCTATTGTCGAACAATATATGCCTAAATCAAATTTGTTTTTTTGTTTTGTATTTATTACATCGACACTAATCCCATTCTTAGATTGTCTTATGCCAACAAAAAAAACAGATAAGTTGTCACGTTTGGATTACATTTTATTTAAATCTACTATTATTTACTCCAAAATTTCTTTTCCTTTTTTCCTATTTATTCACCTTTACAACAGAAACCACAAGAATGCAACTTTTAGAATATTTCAATCTTAGATTAAGATATCATAATTTGTAATATTAAGGCCCTCTGTCTGTAATCGTATTATTATTAGTTCATACTCCTCCGTCCCCTTGAGTAGTATACATTGGGGACGGGGGCTTGACACGTATTTTGACGCTCATTTATAACATAAATTCATAAATAATTTTAAATTTTTTTTCTAAACAAAAGTTTAACACTTGAAATTTAATTCAAAAAATAAAAATTTTAAAAATGAATTACGAAAGCATACTTTATATTCACCTTAATATACGTGTCGATCATTGAAAAATTATGTATACAATTCAGAGTGACAGAGGGAGTAACTCATATGATACACGAGTTTCTTTTGATAATTTATTAGCTTTTTTCTTGTATTTTGATATTTTATATCAATGTTTATTTTCTTTTTTAATTAGTAATATTTTTAATTTTTCTGATTTTAAAAAATCATGTTTAAAACTAATAATTTAAATATTAAATTTTAATATATAATTTATGTAATATCCCGTATTTTCAGAATCTATTATAATTATTATTTGAATGTTTTATGTGATTTTTCAATTTGGAAGGAATAAAAAGCTTGATATTTTATTCCTATTTGATATTTCCTATTTTAAATTTAAAGTGCTCAATATGCTAATTTTTAGTTCAGTATCGATACTTGTCGGTATTGTGAAAGTATTAAATTACTTTTGTTTTATTTTCAAAATTTTATTAAAAGCCGATCGTTTTATTAATCTCGGTAAATTGAGTTCGTTTTAAAATTTCAGGGATCGAGTGGATATTTATCCGCATCAAAATTTTATTTATGGAAAGTATAAAAATATTTAAATAGAATATTTTGTGATTATTTAATTACGTGTTAAATGCAATATTATGTGTTTAATTTAATTAAAATAATTTTGGCCATAAAATATTGCGTGGTAATTATTGTCTGTGGTTCCGTAAGAACCAAGATATTTTTCGGATAACTATTACGTCTTTAAAGTGCAATTATATGAAATTATATGCTAATTGGACTCGTTTTAAATAGCATATATGTCATATTCGTGTGTCGTCTCGTTTTAGGTGAAGTTTGCATATGTTATTATTTTCGGGGTTTTCTTTTAATCTAGAAAATATTTCGATTTATTAAAAAGTATCGGATCGGACCCCTTCCGGGAAGTCAAATTCTGTAAAAATTGTACTTTTTATTTTTATAAAATCAGAAATGGTTCGTTGGCTCGTTATTGTTACATTTTTTTGAACGTGCGTAACTTTTGGGGAATTCTGATGTAAACTTTACATCTAATTGAAAATATTATTAAAATATCATTTATTTCGGGCCAGTTGTTGTGATTATACGATCCAAACATCGTTAAATAAATATTGGGGTACCATTTTTCAGGAAAATATAAATAGCCAACAATTTAATTTTTAAATTCATAAAAACCAATAATTATCCAGGAAATTTCCGGATAAGGATAAAGGCTTTAATCCATTCATGATTTTCAATCTACCATTGCAGAAGCTACACTGATCCGTTTGTAACACTCGATATACCAAATCAAAGCTCGTGAAGAGCCCATCAATTTGATACCAATCTCGTGATATAAGGTTGAGTATTCTTGAATTCTGAATTTGGTTATAAACCCGAATTCCGTTCTTGAATTTCTGATGTTTATTCAATGATTTTGATGATATGTATAGGTTAAGTATGATTATTAAAGTCTATATGTGTATTAATTCGAATCGTTTAGTTGCCGAATCGGTTTAATCCAGTTTTTGGTTTTCTTAATTTTTGTTTTTGATTTTTCAAGTTATACTTTAGTTAATTGTTGTTCTTGATGGTGGGACTAGATTGTAATTGCTTCTAGCTTCGTTTTGGCATGTAAATCGTATTATTTGGTTGAGAATCGAGGGTTAACGTCGTTTCGCCGGAAAACCGAGCTCATCGTCGGAAAACCGAGCTCATCGTCGGTTTTCATGGTGTTTCGCCCGGATTCTTCGTTTGCCGGAGTGTGTTGTTGTTATTGTTGTGGCCGTTGTGCTGCTGGAAATGTTTTGATTATGTTTGGACTAAAAACCGAGCTCGTTTGGCCTTTAGTCGGAACTCGACTGGGATTGGGAGTCCACCGGAAGTTCCCGGGATCCGGAGATTCCCAGGTTTCCGGTGAACCTTCAACATTTTCCGATCATGTTCTTGGGGAGGCAGCCATTTGATCTTCTGGAATCCTAATCCCCATACTGAAAGTGTTTCTGTGATTTATTAATAAATAAATCAAATTCTATTACTTTATTCCAAGAATGGATTTTTAATATTTAGTTAATTATTTTAGATTATTAACTAAATTACTTTTAATTCCAGAAAATATTCCTGAATTATTTTCAAAAATTCAACATTTGATTTAATTATTTATAAAGTATTTTCATTGATTATTTATTTATTTATTTATTTTATTAATTTATTTAATCAATTAATTTTATTTATAAATAGTTAAATAAAATATATTTATTTATAAGTAAGCCAAATAAAGATTTTAAAATTATTTTCAACTTTTGGGAAATTTATAAAATATCGAATAATTAGTTAATATTATTATTAATTGAATTATTTTATTTTATTCGTAATAAATAGACTGTTTGTCCGATTTGGACGAAACGAAAGCCTACGGACTTAGAAAAATATTCTGCTTCCAATAAAAACACTTTCGAGACCCAATTCCTTTTCTATCAAAAGGTCGAGTCTTTTACAAATATTTCTGAGTTAGGTATTTACCGAAAATTCGTGTTTTGACCCGACTTCTGTTTTAAAAGCACTGAATGAACTCTTGTGACGAACTAATTTAAGTGTTATGTGAATTATGTGTTTACGTGCTAAGTGAATTACGTACTTACGTGCATTATATGTCTATGTGCTTAACTGGTTAGAATTACGTGATTATGTGATGCATATGAATTCTCTGTAGTAGAGGTTATCGTATGGGTAGACGATAAGGTTGTAATTATTCTGCTAGAATTCAAAGTTATATATTGTTCTTGGACAGTGAGATACACTGTTGATGAAAAGTTGATTTTGCTGTTATTCCTGATAAATATGAATATGGTTATTTAATAAGAATATCAATTATAGTGGAATCTTCTACTCTAGATTGGATGGTTTGCGTAAGAGGCCGTGGCGCCGGCCCAACTATGCATATATTACGATTTGCTGTAATATATTATAGGCCAATGTGTTACCTTTTGTTTGGGTACCCATTTTTGGATGTGCGATGGCACACCGGTGTTGCTTCATGACTGATCATCTGTGGCAACAAAGCGTCTTTTGATGGCTCCAATCTAATTTATTGATAATCTGAAAGGACTAAATAAATTATTTAGTTATTGAATCTTATACTGAAAATTTATACAGTTCTTGTGATGATTCAGTTTATTATTACTGTTTCATATTGTTTGATTACGATATCATTGTGAATACTGTTTTACGAATTCAGATTCTTATTAAATATTTAAATTGTTGCTGAAGCCCCCGTTGCTCAATAATCAAAGGTTCTGATGAAAAGTTTTGTAAATTATCAAAGTCGTTTCGATATTGTTGAAGTAATACAATATCAAATTTTGTTGGGGTTCAGAAACTTATTGTTTTAAATGTTCAGCTTGATAGCAGAAATCGGTTTTATTTGAAAACCTATAAATGTTTTCAAACTGTCAAATTATATTTTAATAATCTTGCTGAGCATTTCCTTCGCACATATTTTAAATTTAACCCTCCAGTGAAAGGTAGACTGGCGGAGTTTAGCTGCATAATTCGGAAGGAGAGAAAGATGCTTTTGTGAAGGTGTTTGATTCAGGGAATGCGGGAATAGTGTAAGTGTTATTGTATTATTTGTTTGTAATTATATTAGTTTATATTATCGTTTTACTTGGGCCTAATATGCTTCTTGTCGAAGTTATACTAGTGGGTTAAGCTTTCAGTTTGTAAATTGTGGAAAAAGGAAGTTTTTATTTATGGATTTTGAATTCTTATTTCTAGAACTGTAACCTAAAATATCTTGGTATAGTTTGGGGTCATAGTGTTATTTTTCAACTGGTTGGACAATAGTTGGTGAATATTTTTAATTAAGCAGGTTTATTAATTTGAGATTTCAGTGACGACCAAATTCTTTGACCCCGGATTTGGGGGCATTACAGTTTATAAGCTTCAAACAATACATTTTTGTTTTTGTATTCCGAACAACTAGTGCTCTAAACTTTTAATTTTTAAAAATTGTTGGTAAGATTCGTATCCTAAATCTTGATCTTGGTACTTAAATAACATACACCGCAATTTTACTATTTACCCATATTCGGTTATAATAATTTAATGTAAGTAGAAAATATATACCCATATGATTTTTCTAGTCAGTCTTATATTAAGAGATCTGAAAGTAGTATAATTATTTTGTTTTAAAAAATTTTACTATTTACCTATATTTGGTTATAATAATTTAATATAAGTAGCAAGTATAAATAAATATGATTTTTCTAGTCTTTTCGGGATATGGTCTTGTATTAGGAGGTCTGAAAGTAGTATAATTATTTTGTTTTAAAAAATTTATCATTATTACGTACGTATATTTCCTAACTTAATTGAAAATAAACTATTAAAAATTATTTAAGCCTAATAACTGCTAATTCAATGATCGAATAACTAATGGACTCTAGGATCCGATTATAACAGTGGTAACTTGTTTTCAGTATAAGTGAAGATTGTACCTTTAGTATTGTCGGTCAAGAGATCCATTTTAAGTAGTCGTAAAAAAAATGAAAAATATCAAAATCATTGGCGGTGATTTAATTGCCATGATATTGCCCCAAAATATTTTTTTAACTATAATATATATATATATATATATATATATAATTTAAAACGGAATCATTTATGTTTCATTTTTTTCAATTATAATTGTAATTTCATATAATGTAATAAAAATAAATGTTTTTTAATATAATTTTTACTATTCAAATTTTCTATTTAATATAATATTAAGCATAAAATAGATTCACCAATGCATCCCACAAATAATGGCCCACAAGTAGCTCAGGGTAATGGCCCGTGAGTTTATCGTTATCATTGTATGCAAGGATACAATAAAAGGATATAATAAACTATTTTATGTCAAGTACACTGCTTCCTTTTCCGGGCATTTCAGAAAAGTAAAACGATTAATGTGGTAACTTTTAACTGTAATGAAATTATAAATTAGTAAACAATATGCCTGAACATATTGGATTATAAAATAAAAAACTTAAGCACAACCATCAGCAAAAGAACTGAGAAATTGCAGAACCTTCTTCAAAGCATATTTTTTGAATCCTAAAATTTGTAAAGTTTTAATGATTATTATATAAAATGAAAAATTATAAAAGGTCCTTGTGACATTCATTACTTTCATACTTTTGAGTAACTCAAATTTACGCCAAATAACAACTCTCACCAATGCAAATAAAGACTATTAGGGCATTTCACAAAAGAAAATGCCTAAACTCTACCTTGCAAATAATGTATCAGTGTCATTTTGTTGTTTCTTGCACGAGTATAGAAAGTTTTAGAAGACAATACATCCAAAATTTTACATTTTTAATATAAGGAATATATACATATATAACATAATTACATAACAAATTATTCTTTTTTATCTAAGCAAGAACACAAAAAATTTGATTCTTGAAAAGGTATAAAAAATCAAGAAAATGACAACAAAGTGTCAGGAAGACTTTGCTTGAACTCAAAATAGAAGTGAAGCACATAAGGTTTATACTATGTTGCCTGAAAACATGTAATCCAAGCTTCAAATCTTTGAGCAAGAAGAATGATGTAATGCAGGCTTCCAAGCTTGGAGCAAAAAAGAAGGAAACAGCTGTTCCTGCTAGTACTCTCAGAACTTGGGCCATCAACAACTGAAATATTCCGGCGCGGGTCCATAATTTTTAGCAAAGTGATACTAACTTGTACTAACCACTAAAATGGACTCCATTATGCAATGAAAAGTAAAAAAAATCCATATATCCTCAAAGATAAAAATAATTAAACAAATTAGATGACAATACTATATATATATATATATATATATATATATATATATATATACACACACACACACACACACACACACACAACA
>PHNY01133842.1:445-28649 GCA_003724115.2 Anethum foeniculum
GCTGTCATGTAGAAATGATACTTCGTTGACATATTTTAAGGAGTGTGGAGATAGTTGTAAGACAAATAATATATTGGTTTGGTAAGAAATTCCAGTATTTTGGATGTCGAGACAGGTGGAGAACGTAATACATGCTAAAATGAGACAATAATTCAGAACTTTCTAGTCCTGGTAGGGAGTTTTATACAAGTTAGAGATAACTTGAATCATATTTTCCCAGAAAAAATATTAGTACTCACCTATACAGATGGGGACATCACACACAGACACAAGTACAAATATATTAGTCAAAGTTACACATGTGAGGATGGGGAGAGATTGAGGATAATGAAAATTGAAAACCTATTTTGAAGTAGTGGGAGTAGTTGCCTGTCAATATTGTCATGTGTTTAGACTTTGGAGCAGTTGCCTATGTTTTGAACTTGATGAAAGGACTGATAGAGATAGTTGTTTTTTCTTGTGGATTTGTGTTCTTGCCTACTACCTCTAAATAGCTCTTGGCCCCTTGTTATTCTTACCAGAATTGTTTTTGGCCCAATCTTAAGGGGACATTATAATACATTTATGCCCCGTTTGGGAATCTGGATTTCATTTGAAATTCTGAATTTGATCAAATAAACTGTTTGAGAATTTGGATTTGGATTTCATTTGAAATCCAGAAAATTGAGATATTAGTATAAACATGAGAATTTGAAATGACAACTCAAATCGTGTGAAATGCATGTTTCCAAACGTCCTCTTACTGTACTTGTGAAATTGACATTATTCTTGAAGGGCGGGAAATTTCAATTTCGAAAAAGAAAAATCTCTAACCGTGAATTCATTATGGATAAGAAATCGGTCTATTAAGGGTTCTTGGCACTCTTCCGTGTACAAAAATTGACTTCACTATAGACTATCTAGGGTTCTAGGAAGGCTCTTCGAGGATAATTTCATGTGAGAGATGGTCCTGGTACAATGAACGCTATGATACATTGATTCTCCAGTCAATTACAAATTGTCTAGCTAATACATGGGTGGCGAGAGGTTACTTGTTAGAAGTTGGCATTCATTTAAGATTTGTTTCTCAATATAAAATAGAATTGTTTATGAAAGGGAAAAAAAAAAGAAAGCATTAGATTACTAGTAGACGGGTTTATAACAATCAATTGCTGAAATTATTTATTCGTAAAAATTTTCGTGAATAGGTTTTACACATACAATTGATGTGAATGCATAAGGTTACGTTACTTTCGGAAAAAAATTTCACAAACAAATAATTGATCAACCATAGCAGTTGTGGAACAACGAAGATAAACGAAACGCTGAAACTAGTCTGTGAAAGTCGGAAGAGGCTTGATTTTACACATATAATTATTGTGAATCAGTGTTCCAGAAATCGCTAGGCGTCTCAGGGTGGTGAGGGTACCTTCGAGAGATTAATCGGTAAATCGGAGATTAATCGGACTGATTAATCGGCACATAAATCGGAAAAATATAAATATTATTTTTAATTTTTATAATTATATAATAACCAGCAGGTCGAATATTTGTTTGATAAAAAAACTAGAATTGTACTAAACAATATCTACACATACGACACTTCTTATGAACTAATTATCAAGTTTAAATTATTAAATATATTTAAAGTTATAGTTATAGTTTTAAACTAATTAATATATCATTTTTATATTTTATATAAGAAAATAAATATATTAACTTGCTTGTTACGTCTTACACAATGCTTTATATTAGAAATTGGTATGATATAATGTAAAATTATAAAATTTATGAATTAAAATCACAAAAAAACTTAAAAAATTATTTTTTTAATCATGTTCCGCCTAGGTCCAATTTTCAACTGCCTAGGCCCGACTTATGACCGCCTAGACCGCCTAATTCCGATTTTGATTATTTTTTAAAAAAACGCCTAAATCACCGTCTAGGTCCGAATCGAGGCGTTTAAGCACCGCCTAGCGTCTAGATCTAAGCGGCCGCCTAAACCCATTTTAGGCGCTAGGCGGCCGCCTAAACCGATTTTTTAGAACACTTATGGGAATGCATCACTTCAAACATGACTTGCCTACCTGTCGGCCAGACTTATGGGTCGCACATACATGATATTAACTCAGCTCAACATCCCTTTTGGGGGTGTATTTAATTTCAACACCAACAATTGCAAAACTATTTATATTTTCCTTTACTAGGTTCTTCCTTCTTTTTGCCAGAAAGCATGGCCAGACCATTTCTGAACGTTCAAACTATATGTTTACATCACATTTAGCATTAAATTTCTCCATCTGTTTCTTGATTTTTTAAATATCTAGAAGTTGACTTTTGTGTTTTTTATTTGCGTTTTACTTCTACTCCCTCTGTATTTTTTTATTTGTCGCTTTGATTTTTTGGCACACATCTTTAGGTCCTTCGACCACATATTAAAAATAATTATTTTTTAATTTTTCTTTTTCTGAATAAAAATAGACAATCAAAACTTTAGTTTAGAAAATTTTTTTAATCAAAAATAATATTTTTTACTATCGGGTCAAAGAACCTAAAGACGTGTGTCAAAAGTCAAAGTGACAAATAAAAAAAAACAGAGGGAATATCTATCTTTTGTTTGCAACATTAAAGCAAACAGGTAAAGTGTTATTTTCATGCGATTTTGATTTTGATTTTGATCCGGTTATGAAAAATTAAAATCGTATTCCTATTGCGAAGTCTAAACATTTAAGTCTCTTAGAATATCTTTGCAACTTATGATGTTCTGATTATTAAAAATTAAAAATCTTATCATGTCCCAAAATCTAATTATAATCCAATTATATGAATGATTAGAATCTCTTCAAAACCAATCCTCCATTACAAAGCTGTCGATTAGGGAGCGTAAAGAGTCCAACCGTACACCAACCCCTAATTAAAAGGCGCTTGGATGTATTATGAGAATGTGAATCGGGAATGAGAATGTAAGGTATAAGGACGGGGTTAATAGGAATGAGAATGAAATTGAAACATAAGGGGTATAATGAGTTTGATTTAATCATGAAAAGGGCATATCAATAAATTACTAATTCAAACACTATTACTTTGATTTAAGATTCCGATTAACCGCACATTTTTTTTTGCCAAAAAGAGCTTCAATATATTATCGATCACTCAAATCGTTAAGCAATACATGACGGAGATCGGATTGGACATCCCCTCTCCATATACGATCAGCTAGTGAAAAATTATATGACGTCAAGTAATGGGCGACTTTGTTCGCGGACCATTTCACGAATTTAAACATAACATTTTTAGTACTCAAGCTTGCTAGAAGGACACGGCATTCCTTAATCACTCCTCCAAGATGTGAAAAGTACGTGATGGAGCTGCGGATAGCTTGTACAATCTGCAAACAATCAAATTCTAGCACAACATTAACCAGGCAAATTAATTATGAACCTAACATCCCAAAGAGGCCCCAAAATTATCTGGTGCATAATATCACAATTTCGGACGCTTTAAATATAATCGATCATAAATATATAAAATACTTTATAATCATATTTTTTCACTTGTGAAGGATTTTTTAATTTTTTATTTAGCGCTCAGGGCTTTCGAAATAATTGAGACCGCCCCGCTCCTTCGTATTACTAACCGGGCTTTCACAAAATAAAACCCTCTCTCTCTCTTGCTAAATAAACTACTTACTGTCCCTATAAATTATATACATAATTTTTTTTAAAGTTCGACACGTATTTTAAGATAAATATAAAGTATACTTCCTTAATTAATTTTTAAAATTTTCTTTTTCTGAAAAGAAAATTTTCTTTTTAAGATAAATATAAAGTATACTTTTATTTAGAAATAGAAAAAAATTAAAATTATTTTATGTAGCTATGTTATAAATGAGCGTTAAAATACGTGGCGAGCCCTCGTCCCCCGATGTATACTATTCAGGGGTAAACAGGGAGTACTTGTTTTTCACAAGTTAGCGAGTTCATTGCTTAATATATATACATAAATCTTTTCGCCACAAGTATTAACAACAATATTTTATTGATCATATTCATGTACTACAAGTCTGATTATAGTAAATCAATGATTATGACAAGAAAAACGAACCAAAGGTATCATGACAAGTGCCCTGTGCACCTAAAGAACATTTCCTTGGTTAGACAAACGAACTAATTAATGGAGTTCAATTATTCTTACCAAAAGATGAAGCTTCAGCTCCCATTTTCTGGTTGATTGAGCTAGTTTACACACGCATAGAAGTAATTATTGGGCAAATGCCTCAACAGCTGTAAATCGAACCGAGTTCA
The DNA here is from genome assembly GCA_003724115.2 of Anethum foeniculum. NCBI lineage: Eukaryota > Viridiplantae > Streptophyta > Magnoliopsida > Apiales > Apiaceae > Anethum > Anethum foeniculum. The sequence goes on from PHNY01133842.1 coordinate 4,729, forward strand.
TTGCAATTGAATTCCTTTATTGCTTGCACTCGTATATGAGCCGAGTTCGAGTTTGAACTTATTTAACTAAACGTGTCATTCTGAGTATGCGTTGAATTTGTAAAGCCGAGTCGAAATTTAAAAATTGAAATTCCGAAAACTTGGCTCGACTCGAGTTCGATCATTTATAATTCAAATTATTATTGAGAAATGTTATTTTCAAAGTTAACTTTTTATTTACAGAGCAAATCAAATCAAGTACGAAAAGACAAAACTGCCCCGTGCATACTTAATAAAAAGCAAGACAAATAAAATTGAGGACAATTTCATGCTTTCATGCTTTTTTAGCTCTGAAAATAAAAAATTTGCTCTGGAAATAATATTTTTCTTATTACTAAATAAGATCGCAAATATACTCGACTCGACTCACTTAAACACACTTCAATTAGCTCGTAAATATACTCAATTCAACTTATAAATTAAAAATAAATCAAGACTTACTTCAATTTAAACGAGCGGTTAAAACTCGTTTATTAGGTACCCGACTCGCCTTCCCTCGGATTCGTCCGAATTATAACTCTAAAGGCTTCTTCTATACTCCCTCTGTCTTATTAAATTCTCTACGTTACTTTTTGGCATGTTTTTTAAGAATCATTTAAAGTATAGTTCCATAATTTAAAAAAAAAAATTTCTTTTCTGAATAAAAGTTTAATGTTTAAATTTTTATTTAAAAAAAAGTTAAAAAAATTATATAACTACACTTAAAAGGAGTCTCAAAATGCGTGCAAACAGTGCACGTATACTACCTGATCGGTGGGACGGTGGGAGTATACATAAGACAGGATTTGAAAGAATAGACCTTTTGGTTATGTGTCTGTACAGTATATCCGAAAACTTGAAATGACAATGAAGTTATGAGTGATGACTGTGCAAATAGTGCACGTATACTACCTGATCGGTGGGACGGTGGGAGTATACATGAGACAGGATTTGAAAGAATAGACCTTTTGGTTATGTGTCTATACAGTATATCCGAAAACTTGAAATGACAGTGAAGTTACGAGTGATGACTGTGCAAACAGTGCACGTATACTACCTGATCGGTGGGACGGTGGGAGTATACATGAGACAGGATATGAATAATTTAAATTAGTTTCTCGTACCCAGCAAATAGTACAGCAGTTGAATTCTTGATTTTTAGAAAATTTAAAAGTTTGAATCTATAAAAAAATATTTACAAATATTACTATTACTTCCTCAAAATTGTTGCTCTTCCGTCTTATATACAAAAAAAAAATTGTTCCAAATTATTTAATTATTTCTTATTTCAACACAAATTTAAGGTAACTTTCTGAAACTATCTATATATTTATTGTTTTCAAAATTCGAGTTTTTAAATTTAATTTTATTTTCATTTTTCAATATATTAAATAAAAATATTTGGCTAAATATCTTATTTAACTAACATTTTTTTAATATGCGTAATTTTTCCGAAATAAACATGTAAAGTGGGACCGGACCGGAGTGGAGTGTATATGTTCAAATTTGACGTTGTTTAGAGGTGAAGTAGAACTTACTCGGATGAAATTTTTTGCACATTATGCAAAATGGTTGATCTACGTTACTGAATCTTAATTCCCTGTCCCATCAAATTCTTTACGTTGGGAACAGTGCACTCAACACGCATTTTAAGGTTCTTATAAAATATAGTTTCATAATTTATTTTTACAAATTTCTTTTTCTGAATAAAAGTTAAACTATTACTCCCTCCGTCCCAGCATGTTGTTTATGCTGGAGGAGGGAGGGCTTGACACGCATTTTAAGGCTTATAAAAAGTATAGTTCTATAATTTTTTTTGATTTTTTTTTATCTATATAAAAATATAATAGTTTAACTTTTATTTAGAAAAAGAAAATTTTAAAAATAAATTATGGAACTATATTTTATAAGAGCCTTAAAATGCGTATCGAGTGCACGGTTCCCAATGTAAAGAATCTGAGGGGACAGAGGGAGTATATTTTTATACAGAAAAAAAAATTTCCAAAAAAATTTATAGAACTATACTTTTTATAAGTTTTAAAATGCGTGTCAAGCCCTCCCTCCCCAGCGTAAACAACCTGCTATGACGGAGGAAGTAATAATTATAATACCTAATTGCCAATTAGATAGATACACTTTTCTGTTCCCGGATACTTTTGCCGAAAAATTTATACCAGTAGTCAATTGTGATGTAAACCAATTAACCAAACGAATACTAAACTTATTTCGTTTTCGCAACAACTGTTGCCTGGCTGCATTTGCATACTTGCATTTCCTTTTCACGAGTATCAACTCAACGTACTAGTATTTGATAGTAAAAGCTGCCACAGTTAATGCTGTGTTCTTGTACAACTTGGAAAAGTGGCAAACTTGAAGGACAGAACGAGTCAACAAAGAGTGATACTAAAAAACAAAAAAAGAACGAGTCAAGAAAGCCATGCTTTCTTGTTTTAACAGAAATCACACGCATAGCCTTTATCGTGATCGTCGAAATCGATTTTAATTTATCTTTGTCGAAATTGCGTTTTTCGTTAAAACCACTCCAAGTCGAAATATTATCACAATTCTCTGAGCGTACTGAAATTTACAGGATTGATTTTCAAAATCAATTTTAATTTATGTTCATCGAAATTGTATTCTTCGTTAAAATCACCCTAGGTCGAAATATTTTTATAATTTCTGCAGTGTATTGAAATTAATAACTTTTTTCACTAATTTTGCAATATACCAAGATTAAATATAATTGACGAAAATAAGAATGAGATTGAACAAGAAAAATAGAATAAATTATATAGTTGTTTGAAATTAACACTAACCGTTTAACATTTTGATAATAGAGATTTCAAATTTGTAATATAAAAGATTAAATATTATTTTTTATATTTTAAAAGGGTGACTAAAACCCGCTTTTCTACTATTTGTTCTTAAGAAATGGCCCTACCGTTAGGAATGACAACGGGTCGGACCGGGTCGGGTTTTTTGAGATCCAAATCCAATTCATTATATTTCGGTTCGGATCGGGTCCGGGTCCGGATATCTAAAATGAAGATCCAAATCCGATCCGTCGGGTTTTTCGGGTATCGGGTCGGGTTCGGATTTATTTCGGATACTTAAAAAAATAAAAATTGAAAATTATGTACATATAAAAAACATGATGATTAATTTTTTTTTTAAATTTAGGAATATAAAATAGGACTTCATATGTTTTATTTAGCACAATAAACACTTAAAACATGCTAGTTTAATTGTTTACAATCATTCAACTTATATTTTATTATATTTTGATTATTCAATGCATAAGAATTAAAAAAAATGCAATATTGATGAAATGAATGTAAATTCTGTATAACGGATATAAAATTAAGTAAAATGTTAATATACATGCCTAATAATTCATAATANGTTTAATACATATACTATATATATATATATATATATATAGTATATGTATTAAACTATTATATATATATATATCGGGTTTTTATCGGGTCTCGGGTCCGGATCGAGTCTCGGATTTCAGGTCGGGTCTCGGGTCGGGACACCTAGGATCCAGATCCAGATCCGAATTTTTTCGGGTCCAAAAATAAGATCCAGACCCAGATCCAAAAAAATCGGGTTCGGATAGATCCGATCAGGTCGGAACGGGTCGGGTATCCGTCGGGTCGGGTAAAACTGTCATCCTACCTACCGTCATTTCGAGAAACATATGTAATAATTTATTGTTATGTTACAAATTTAAAATTTCGGACATCGAAGTGTTAAAGTGCATGATTTCAGCTACCAAACTATAATTTACTTCAAATATACTATAATTTCATTTCGATTATTATTAACCTGGTTCAAATCACGTTATAGCAACGATCCCTAATTAATTCAGCCAGGCATGTCATATATCACACACCATGCAAAAACTAGGTCAACACTGAGCAGTGAGCGGAAACATGCACTAGATCAACTCAGACTGGGAATTTAAGTTTTCCATCTAACTTACTGTTTGTAAGTTAAAAAGGCAACATGCACGAGCTTATACTCGTACACATTAATCAACTGGTACCTAAAAGAAACTTAAAGCAGGAGTATAAGGTTACTATGAAAAGACCAATTACTTGCGTGTCTGCTTCCTGCATTAGCATCCATAAATATACTCACTGTGTGAGAAATCAGAAAAGTAATGAACTCTGAAATCATGCATTCTGTGTTCACGCTGGTTTTTCGGGTACTCGTCATGCTCATACATATGCAATCACCATGCATCTTCAATGGTTTAGTTGTTTGTAAACTTTAGATCATGTCATATTTATGAGTGCCTTCATCAGTAATTATGTATAAAGCTGCAAGGCGGCCAAATGGTAAAATCCAAACCACAAATAGAGATACTGGCTCTACTTATATTTGAAATTGTAGTTCAGATCGGGTTTGATACATTTATTTAAATTAGATTAAATTAGGAAGCAAGATTGCAGCAAGATATATTTATTTGATCATAAATGATAAAATGAGTGGTAAATTGAGGTTGGTTTTTCTTTTGTAGCAGAAGCTTATCTGCGACCGACTGTTATCGCTGAATAAAAACTGGTTGCTAAAATACGACTTTACTGACGATGACCGATATTTTGCGCAACAGTCGATAGACTTTTTTCTTGTAGTGTATTGAATAAGTGAGATTTTTGAAATTGAAACATTTTTAACCATGTTACATGTATAATTATTGGTTAAATTATTTTAAAATAATAGATAAATATATTTAGATAATAAAAAAGTGTGTTGCCTCCGATAATATCAATTGTAGTTGTTGGTTATGTTTCAAAAATCAATACTTTATCATTGTAAACAAGTAATGAAAAATTGTAAAATTAAAGATGGATGAGATGAAATATTTTATATACATAAAAAATTGGAGAAAGATGAGGCGAATCTTTTAGAGAATTATATGAATTTTACAAATATAAATAAATAAGTGTAAACTTCTTATCATAATAAAATAGTTGTGGAACCGCTTCTCATAATTTTTTTAAAATCATATTCCTTCCGTTTCATAATTCTCGTCTCACTTTTTTCAAATTAAATTTACTTAACTTTGACTAACAATAAAAAAAATCCATTTTGAAATTTTTAATTAATTTATAAAATAAAATGACTAGATTTTTCCTATATGTTGTTCATTTAATTTATTAATCAAAATTATTTAATTTGACTTTGAAAAATTCAACTGATACCCCATACAAAGGAATAATACTATGAAACACGTACTCCCTCTGTCCCATCAGATTCTTTACGTCGGGAACTGTGCACTCTACACGTATTTTAAGGCTCTTATAAAATATAGTTTCGTAATTTATTTTTAAAATTTTCTTTTTCTGAATGAAAGCTAAACTATTATATTTTTATACAGAAGAAAAAAATTTCCAAAAAAATTTATATAACTATACTTTTTATAAGCTTTAAAATGCGTGTCAAGCCCTACATCCCCCAGCGTAAAGAACCTGTTGGGACGGAGGGAGTAATAAATAGGAAATCCCGCCATTTATCCAACTGGCAAATTGAATGCCAACTCGCGGGAAATAATTAAAAGTTCGTTGGGGGTAGTTGCCCTCCCCCTTTCAATCCTCTTTATATACTCCCTCTCCTTTCCTCTAGCTTCCTCAAATCATCCCCCCTTCTCTATTTTCTCCTCCTCTAATTTTTTCGAATTTATATCATCACTGTCGAACAAAAAATCATGAAGAACGAAAAAAAATTGAGTCCTAGTACTCAACCTGTCGAAATTTCATTCGAGAAAAGCAAATATAAACTTCCGAATTTTCTGTTATCGGTTAAGCTCAAGTATGTGAAACTTGGTTACCACCACTTGATCTCTCATGCCATGTACTTGTTCCTCATCCCTTTACTAGCCATTTTTTCGGTTCATCTTTCGACGTTTAATTTTCAAGATTTCGCGCAAATTTGGCAAGTCCTTAAATTTAATCTCGTCACGGTGCTTATTTGTTCCTCGCTCATTGTGTTTTTACTCACTCTTTACTACATGAGGCGTCCTCAGAAGGTTTACTTGGTGGATTTTTCGTGTTACAAGCCCGAAGATGCTCGTATGTGTACTAAAGAATTTTTCATGGAAAGGTCAGAAGAAAGCGGGATTTTTAGTGAAGATAATTTGGCATTTCAGAAGAAGATATTGGAGAGATCAGGGCTAGGCCAGAAGACGTATTTTCCGGAGGCTGTGATGCAGTCTCCTCCGAATATTAATATGGCTGAGGCGAGAAAAGAGGCGGAGATGGTAATGTTTGGAGCCATTGATGAGCTCTTGGCGAAAACCGGGGTGAAGCCTAAGGATATTGGAGTGCTTATTGTGAATTGCAGTTTGTTCTGTCCAACACCATCTCTTTCGGCTATGGTTGTGAACCATTACAAGCTTAGAGGCAATGTTTTGAGCTATAATCTTGGTGGCATGGGCTGCAGTGCTGGCCTAATTTCAATTGACCTAGCCAAACAGCTTCTACAGGTTAGTAATCAAATTGGTGTAGACAAACGAAAAAAACATTAACTTGATCATAATCGTACCCAGTGTACAAAAACTCGGGTCAACATGACCTCAAGACAGAAGGTCCTACGTAACTCACTATTATATATTTTTCGGTTTAGAAGAGGTGACCCTTGTTACTTAAAATAGGTTTGACTGTAGTTTATAAAATGCATTTTCATCTGAAAACATGTGTTTTAGTAGGTTTGTTTTCTTTATAGTATATTGTTTGACTTGTTTACAATGGTTGAGGTTAGGTTTCACTGTTATTCCTAATATCTGGGATTATCACATTACTTGCTGTAGACGTATAGTTTTCTAACTAAGATAAACAAAAACACTGTGACAGAGAAGATAACATGCCAATGTTGTGTTAACTGCTCACATAGGCACTTCATGAAGTATGCCAAGTACCAGAATTGAACAGTATAAGGAGCCAATATTTCTTTTTTTGATGAAATTTATTTAATTTTTTTCGAGTTTGATTAATTGATGTAATTTTTTTAACAGGTGCAGCCAAACTCCTATGCTCTAGTGGTGAGCATGGAAAACATAACATTGAACTGGTATTTTGGTAACAATAGATCAATGCTGGTATCGAACTGTCTTTTCCGCGTTGGAGGAGCTGCAATTCTCCTGTCTAATCGATCAAGAGATCGTCGTCGTTCAAAATATCAGCTCATCCACACTGTCCGTACCCACAAAGGGGCAGACGATAGGTGTTACAACTGTGTTTTCCAAGAGGAAGATGACGAAAAGAAGATTGGAGTTGCACTGTCGAAGGACCTAATGGCTGTAGCAGGGGAGGCCTTAAAAACAAATATCACAACTCTAGGGCCACTAGTTCTTCCAATGTCCGAACAACTACTATTTTTTATTACATTAGTCGCGAGGAAAGTTTTTAAGATGAACATTAAGCCTTACATTCCTGATTTCAAACTCGCGTTTGAGCATTTCTGCATTCACGCTGGAGGGAGGGCAGTGTTAGACGAGCTAGAGAAAAATCTCGAACTTAAAGAATGGCATATGGAGCCTTCAAGAATGACTCTTTACAGATTTGGTAACACTTCTAGTAGCTCATTGTGGTATGAATTAGCTTATTCTGAGGCCAAGGGGAGGATCAGGAAAGGCGATCGAACGTGGCAGATTGCGTTCGGGTCAGGCTTTAAATGTAACAGTGCAGTCTGGCGTGCAATGAGGACAATTGATCCTGCTAAGGAGAAGAATCCTTGGATGGATGAGATTCATGAGTTTCCGGTGGATGTGCCTAGAGTAGCACAGCTTGGTTCTTCTTAAAGTGTTAAATATCTTAGAAGTGATTGGTTAGGACAAAGTCGTTTACAAAAAACAATTCTATTTTTATTGTACCGAACATATTAAGTATGTCTCACTCGAAACTAAGTTGTTGAGACGTTTGTCTACTCTAAGCACTCTGTATAAATTTATGCTATAATGGATTAATTTGCCTTGTTGGAATACAAGTAAATGTAATGTAAGTGTCTTCATTTTCATATGTATAGAAATTCAATGCATAATTAAAGTGAAATTATGAAAAGTATTACTTCAATGTTTTTTAATATTTGACGCTTCGACTTTTGACACATATTTTTAGGTGCTTTGACCGGATAATTAAGATTATTATTTTTAATTTTTTTTTGAATTAAAATTTTGATTGTATATTTTAATTTAGAAAAATAAAATTTAAAAAATAATAATTCTAGCTATCCGGTCAAATCACCTAAAAATGTGTGCCAAAAGTCAAAGCGTTAAATATTACTCCCTTCGTCCCATTTTAACTGTCCTGTTTGACTTTTTGGTGGTCAATTTGATCCAACTTTGACTGAAAATTATGAATTATTATTTCATAATTTTAAAAAACTGAAAAGTACATTTTAAAATAGATTCGTTAATCTTTTAAATGATATATTTTTTTAATTATATAATATACTTAATTTTCGGTCAAACTTCGATCAATTTGACTACATAAAAGTCAAACAAGACAGTTAATTTGGGAGGAAGGGAGTAAAAAACAGAGGGAGTAGTAGCTGAGTAACTAGCTAGTACATTTTCCTCCTAGTTCAATCATCTTTGTGGAAGTTCATGCATTAAATTGCAGTACTTGTGAATTTCAGAATTAGATTGTGTTGAACTACTATTCTACTAACCCACTAAATGAAGAAAATTTTTGCATACAATTAATTTGCTGAATGAGAAATTTTTGACTTTCTTTTCATAGTACTTATTAATACTCCTACTAATGCCTTGACTTGGTCACATTACCCAACTACAATGGCATTAGCTTGAACAAATTAAATTGAAGAGATATTGTTGAGATTGAGTAGATACATGAAATGTACTTTGGCCAAAGGTGTATACTTAACCTACTTGTGTACCTTACCATAAATGACTTGCCCACAATTTTCCGGGCCATCAACTTTATCTCGTATTTAACAAAATTCGAACTCTCGTCAATCAAGAGAATTCTCCTGATGAGCCATAGTCGAATCCAAGACCCAGGACAACACCTTAACCATTTCGCTATCCAATCGTGCTCATCAAGGGATCAAGTTAATAATAAAATTAAATTTGGCGGTATTATCTTGAAGTAAGAAAAATTATATTCACGTAAAACATTTTTTATTTATTATAAATACATTACGTACGCATGAGGGATTACATTTGCTTAAAAGTCAAATGACTTAATTAAAGAGGGAGACAGTGTGTAAACATAAATCATTAATTCAAGATTATATAGCTGGAAAATGGTTAAGTCAGGCAGAGTTGTCCAAAACTAATTGTACCACTGGCCACTTGGCCCACTACCATTACTGGTGTTTCAATCATGGGCCGGGACCATAGCTCATTCATTATGAATTGAATTTATTGAAATTTAAGTTTCTTTTTCTTCCTTAATTCTCTACCTCCACTAGGCCCACTACCATTACTGATGAAGTTGATATAAATGTACTCAGGTCTGGTCCCAGGATAGTCATGCGATTATAATCAGGGACGGAGAGAATATGATCTTCTTTGCACATTTGCACACCCACATACTGTTACACTTATGCATGTAAATTAGAATTTAGATTCTTGTAATACATTCTAATAATCACTGGTTTTTTAAAATGGATTACATAATATATCATCGATTTTTCTATGGTGTGTCCACGAGTACACAATAAGCATTAAATTTTATAAGTTTAACTTATTTTGATTAGCTTCCATTTCTTAATAATGGTGAACCCCTTGCATTCACAAGAACCACACCAATTAAAATGAGCCAAATTTATAAATTTTAATGCTTATCATGTGCTCATAAGAGGCTGTTAAGTCCAGGGTGCAGAGATTGCTCGACTGATGCATAAAATCATAGATAACTACCGCAAGTATGTGAAGATTTTTATCAAAGCAAACATGTTGGCTTTGTGGGTTTTCCCATTGCGAGGGCAACCGAAAAGCATCACTCCGCAATTTCGGGTTCTGCCTTAGGTCTTCTACCCCTTGCGGAGTTAAGAACTTCACCTTGATGTTCAGGGTAGATATTATAACTCTTTTTGACAATGTGGTCTTCTGAGGATGATGTTGTAAGGGCATGTAGAGTTTATGATATAAAACTTAATCATATGATGAAATTTTGTCTTGGCTTTGATCCGAAGATAACAGGAAACCGAATTATCCCATCGACTTGCACAACATTGTGCCCAAACCCATAAAGTGATTGTTTACTAGTTTAAGTTTGTAGGTTTTACATTAATTCTTTCGAGTGCATGCATAAATATGATGTCTACATAATATCTGTTATCTATCAAGGTCTTTCGTACATCATGATTGACTACGTCCAAATTAATGACAAGGGCTTCATTATGATTGGAATCTACAAATTTGTAATCCTCATCACTGAAGGAGATGATTTTGCAAGTTGATGCGTTATGCGCAACCTCCATGACTTCGTCATGTTTGGAGGTGTCATGTCTAAATGGTCGTTGTGTCGAACCTCCGACCACTACAAAGATCACAAGCTTCTTAAAACCTTCTGACTCTGGTCCATTGACGATGATCCTCAAGTTGGTGTCTCAAGCCGTACTCACGACTTCTTTTATAATGAGCCTAAGTGGCATCAATATGATCATTCCCATTATTTCTTGAGTAATCGGGGTCCCGTGAGGATCCAAGACGGCTTTAGACACTTAACCTTGATCTTTGAGACATGAAAGGAGCACGAGAATGCCTTGAGTTTCCTTCAGATTCATCTTCATTTGAGTTGACAAGAGGCTGCATACTAGGCCCGATTGTACCATGGATGGAAAAAGGAAATGAGCACATCCTTTTGTTGAGAGTCCCTCTGTTAGAATTGATATTGTGTCAAATCCTGAGGGTTTAACGTCATGGGTGCATCCGGAGTTACTGGGGCAATGACGGGTTGAACTTGCTCCGGTTAGTGTTGTTTGTCTGTGCAAACCGTTGGCCTTCTCTCTTGGGTTTGAGCTGTTCGGATAGCCTGAACCTCGGGGTTTTGATTGGTCACGTCCCTCAAATCTCTGGGAACTGTGCGAGCAGCATTAAGTGTTGAGTCTGTGTCTGCATTACAAACATAAACATAGATGAGCCGATCCGAGATTTTTGTCTGTTTAGCTTGGAATCGGCTCGCACTCGGCTAACTCGACTCGGCTCTTATAAATTTTATATATTGCAAATATTAAATTACTTTTTATTAGTACATTTTTCTCGTCAATTATTAATAATTTAATTATTTTAAATTTTTTTATTTCTAAATTAAACACTTAATTTTTTCGTAAGAAAACTATCAAACATTGTTATCACAATCTATTCGTTTCCGATTCTTCACATTTTCACGCTCGAGGAAGGAGGCATTGTTACCCGGAGCTTATTTTCATCCTCCAAGCAATCTCTCAAGGTACCCAACTAGTTGTGTTATGATTTCGGTTATTCGTCTCTTGAACTCTCGCGGGAAGTAGGTCTGAGGAAGGATATGCTAATTACGAGCTAAACGAGAGACAGTTTCGGGCATGACTCCAAGTTTCCTTTAAACTTACTCTAAATGGCGATGCCTCTGTCATCTTCCTCTAAATGGTTAAATGGTTTAGAAGTACGGAAGTACAACAATTTTCTGAGTTTGACGAGATTTTAGCTTAGTAGGACATGCCCTGAGTATATCAGCTTCATGTGTTATTTTTTGTTTAAAATATATGATCACCAAGATCTTCTAGTTGTTTTAAGCAAGAAAAAATTTATATACAGTTGATACCCCGGGAACCTTCGGACGCGTCTTGATCAACAAGGTGAGGCCCCTAAGGTCCTCTGCAAGAAAATATTGTTATTAAAAGGAGTGTTCATTGACAAAATTAAAATAGTTATCATCAAGATGATTGTCTAGATTGAGAGAGACTGTAGAATCACCCTGCTCTGATTAAGGACGCGTTCTCGTTCTCGCTGATATGATAAACTCGAGAAAACTTCTCGAGTAATGGGCGCGCCATCCTGAATTTGAAGAACCTATTTTCTGTGAGATTGTATCGCTGGTGATGTTCAGTGGCGATGTTCAGTGGCGATAAGTGAAGATATAAAAGGGTAGAAGCTGCATTCGGGTTATGATGTTCATAAAGATGTGTACAAACATGGCGGCTGAACATCAGAAACATCTCATTAGAGTTACTTGTTATAACTAGTGTAAGCCCCTCCGTCGTATTGAGGTGTTGAGGTAAGGTCTAGTCATGCGATTATAATTAGGGGACGGAGGGAGTATGATCTTCTTTGCACTTCCCACATACCTCTGTTACACTTATGCATGTAAATGTAAATCAAAATTAAGATTCACGTAATACATTATTAATAATCACTGGTTTTTGTAAAGTTACTGGATTACATAATATATCATTCATAGTTAGAAGCTATAACTTATAACAAGATATACATCTAAATGTTTGAGCATTAACAGTTGTAAAATTAAAATTGTCCAAACTACAGTGCAGTAGATTGACAAACTAATAATAGGTGTACCCCCATATGAAGCTCCTGCGCAGCTCTCCGGTACCATGGGCAAAATGACACTTGGCCCCGTCAGGGCAAAAACCCTGGGAAAAGCGTACACAAAGTTGCGTTTTATATTCGAGTCCGGGACACAAATCCGGGACCTCATAACTGTAGCCTGTAGTAAGCTGCCAAAGAAATTCCCTGACTAATCCTAATCCCAGATGATCAGAGCATTGAAATTCTAAATTCTTCAACGAAGATCCAGACTCATGATCTTTGATGGAATGCTTTGACCTTGACATAGCACACATTCCCTCGAAAAGCGATCCAGTTCCTCCACCGATTCGTCTAAGAGCTGATTCTTCAAAATTAAAGTTAATTGTTATATCATCATTAGAGCCACTACCAACGAAATGCAAGAAACGGCATTCCTCGCCAAATGGACACTCTGTCTTGCTGTAGAAAAGATTTACCACATCAAAAAATACGCGAATATGCAATAAGGATTACTAAATTTTAATTTTGTACTACGCGAATTAGCAGACACCAATATTACCTTAAAAAATAACAAGCGATAGTTTCTCATCGACAACCTATAGAAGCTTAGTTGTGCATCAATTAGAAAGATTCTACAGCTCGTACCAGACTTGATCAAGTTTTAGACTAAATACTTCTGAAATGCTCTTAATACTACTTAGCAGTGGCGGATCCAGAGCCTCGCTTCTATGGGGCCACTATGTACTTAAGTGAGTATATCATGAGTGGTCCAAATTCATTTTTTTTTTTCATTTTCACTAGACTTTTCTAAAATTTTTGATATGTAAGTGCTAAAAAATTAGTATTTCATTCATTTAATCTCCAACTTGTGATCATATAATTATAAATAAAACAAAACATGACTCATATTATGAAAGATTTAGTAAACATTACATGACATTTAACTTTTTTAGTGAGTACACTTCATAAAATATACATATTTATATCACAAAATTTAATAAAAAACGGCTACTTTTTATTTCTTTGGGGGCACGTGTTCCAGCAGGCCCCTACATAGATCCGTCATTGCTACTTAGCCTAGTACTCCAAATTCTCAAGCATGATATCCAAATTCTCAAGCATGATATCTTGTCCATTGTAATTAAATAACGTACGGTACAATACCTATATCATAATTTTAAAGGCCTAATTCATTAGTTCAAATCACATTGTTCTAATCTGCAAAAACTATTTAATCATTTACTATTTATATGTTTAATTTTGTAATGTTTTCAAACCTTGTAAATTGTATCATCAGTTAAAATTAGAATGAAAACCTACAATACTTGACGGGCACCGACTCTTTTGAAATAGTGTGTTATATAAACCGTCCTACACCCGCAATCGGGACAAGGGACAGGACCCTTAGTAATATGTATAGATTCTCAAGCATGATATCTTGTCCATTGTAATTAAATAATGTACCGTAAAATACCTATATCATAATTTTAAAGGCCTAATTCAATAGTTCAAATCACATTGTTTTAATCTGCAAAACCCTTGTAAATTGTATCATTAGTACAAGTACAAAGGTTAGAATGAAAACCTGCAATACTTGACGGGCAACGACTCTCTTATTGCACCATATGATGCGGGCCCTTCATTTTCTGCGGGCTCTTCATTTTCTGTTTAAAAAACAGTAAAATATATTTCATTTAAATTTACAGTTTCAATCCAGATTTTGAATTGCACAATTCTAATGGATCATCAACTAAACTAATCAATCGTAAAAGAAAATAGGGCAGAACCTTGTTTGGGCTTCTTATTTGGGCTTTTCTCATCGTAATAATCGTCGGATCTTCCAGTCTTGCGAATACTATTAGACATCGTCGCCTTTCTGCGTAATCAAAACTTGGGCAGGGTGGAGGAGAATTCAAAGGGATTTGTATGCACGTGGTCTTAGATTTATTTGGGGAAATAAGGAAAAAATGAAAGAGAAATAAGTAAAGAGCGGTTCACCACCTTTTGCTAAATTTATACTCCCTCCGTTTCAAATTACATGTCCCATTTAACTTTTACACGTATTTTAAGGTGCATTAACTGCATAGTTTTTTCTATTATTTTTTAAATTTTTTCTTTTGTGAATAAAAGTTTAAGATTCAAATTTTTATTTACAAAAAGAAAATTTTAAAAATAATATATGTAGCTATGCAGTCAATGCACCTTAAAATACGCGTAAAAATTAAAGGACATGTAATTTGAAACGGAGAGAGTACTTCTTTATAATAAAAAAAATCAGTATATTTACACTGCATCAAAGTGCACAATTGGATACCTGAAGTGGTTAAAAGCTTATACTCTGTTGTCCCGAGTCCTGGGTTCGACTGTGGCTCACCGCGAGAATTTTTTAAAACATATATGGGTGGTGCTAAATGCAGTAAATTTTTGCTCCGTGCAGTAATCAGAAATGACTGTAATATCCCTAACTTGTTTTCTGTGCCGTTGATATCTATAACACATTAAATAGGTTAACAAATTAAATAGATACACGTTAGTAGATATACGTGTATCTATTTAATGTGTATTTAGTTTTTGTATTCTTATTTTTTATTTTATAATAAAATATTATTGTTTGAATTAAGTATGAATTTTTTAAAAAAATCTTAAGAATAATATTTATCTATATTTTTCCTACATAGTTGTATTTTATTAAATTTTTATCAAACCTGATTTACAATATAGAATGATAAAATTGCATATATAAGTTTTACATGAATAATATCTTATGAATTTTTAAAAAAAAAAATTTAATTCAAGAATAGTTAATGTGGTAAATTTTTATCTTTTTTTGTGTAAGGCATAAATTTGGGCAGTTTACAAAAAATATTTATTTGAAAATGTACAACTTAATTAAGCAAAGTTGACAATAGGATCTATGATGTATTATTATATAGTATTATAATCTAGTTGCTTACTTTTGTCCAAAAAGAATTCAAGTACATATAAATACTGATGAAAAGCAACGCAACTGCTCCCATACAAATATATCTACACAGAAACAAAGCAAAAATAATGATAAAAAAATAAAATAATTTAGTTGTTTACTAAGCTATTTACTATATAATATTAAGTTGATCAATGAGTTATAATTCTTATAAGTTATAAGTAATAACCTGAATTACTGATATTTTTCTTTATTTTTAAAACCTAAAATCATGTAAAATATTTAATTGAAAATAGTTAATGGGGTAAAATATTTAATTGGCGTTGCCTTTCTGAGAAAGTATAGCCACTTTGTTCCGGTATGTATATATTATTATTTACATTATTATACTTTAATTATTAACTTATATCATATTCTATTAATTATTAACGGTACAAACATTATTTACAGGTTATCATGGTGGATAATTGTCCTGTTCCAGAGATTTATGAATTTTGGTTCAAGTTTCGTGATATTAATCAAGAAGTGGAAATTTTTTGTAAGTGATTTGAAGGTGATTGTTTGAAATTTTGTATATTATCTAAATTATTAAACTTTCTTAATATATTAACTTAAAAAAAATGTGATTAAAAAGTTAAAAATAACAACTATTTATGTTAAACAAGTGTAGTTATAAACATTTTTGTATGTATATTTTTTCTGAGTGATTTGAAGGTGATTATTTGAAATTTTAGCATGTTAACTAAATTATTAATTTCTTAATATATTTAATTTAAAAGATATAAGGTGAAAAAGTTAAAATAATAAAAATTATGTTACACTTGATATTATATAAAATTATAATTTGTGTGCTTGAATAGTCTTAAGATTAAAAATTTAAAAATAATAATAATCTATATTAAAAAAGTTATTATAAAAAATTATTGTATGTGTTTGAATACAATTAATACAGTTAGACAAGTTACTGATCTTTAA
The DNA here is from genome assembly GCA_003724115.2 of Anethum foeniculum. Lineage (NCBI taxonomy): Eukaryota > Viridiplantae > Streptophyta > Magnoliopsida > Apiales > Apiaceae > Anethum > Anethum foeniculum. Next base: position 21,147 of record PHNY01133842.1, read on the forward strand.
TAAGGTGTCAATGCACTAACTTTACTTACTAATAGGGGTTAATGTGTAATTTATGATAACGGAGCAATTTTTTACTGCATTTAGCAATTATGAACATATATTCACTTGTAAGGCTATGAGCCATATTTGTAAAAAAAAAAAGAAGAAATTCTTGAAACAAATAAGTCACCTTTATAATTTGAATTAATCTAATAATTGTGTTTGTGAAGAACAATATAATTGTTTAAGTTTGATTCTGAACATTTTCTTTTGTTGTTTAAAAGAACATTGAAAGATGCAAGATGCTAGAGAGATGAAACAATACAGTAATATAAATACGCGTCCTCTAGATTAATGAAAACACTACAAATATCATGCTACATACAACAATTCTGCCTCCTTTGCTTGAATGATTGATCAACTAGCATTCAATTTAAACCAATCAGTTTACTAATCTACACATACTTCCTTCAGAAATGAGTTATGACCCAGCTACCCAGTTTTTTAATTTAAAATTGGTCCCCAGTTACATGCCCCATATACCTCTAGCTGCTGAAATCTTGTTGCTTGGCCGAGATGTTAATTCATACAATATCCTGGCAAATGTATCGGAATGCCTTCCATCGGAGAATAGTATTTCCGCAAATGAATTCTCATAAGCTAGCAGTGATCCCCGATTCTGTGGCTCTGAGACTAGCGTCTCCAATATCAATGCAGCTTTCCTGCAAACTTCTGGGACTGGATGAGGTGTCTTTATCACTTTCAACAGTCTATCTATTGCCCTGCAAATGTATAAAATAACAAAATTAGCACTTTTATTTCCAGTTTGAGAAAGCATATTTTGTAAACCTTTCTCACCATCGCTCACTGGCAAGCCTTAGACGACAGTCCATATTAATTTCCACAAGATGAAAAATAGCACCAACAGCAGCAGCTTGTGCATCACCAGCTGGTATGCTCAAAAGATCAACCAAACGCTTATGTATCTGCAAATTTGATCAATCATTCCCTGAGATGTTTTAGTTATACACACGGGCCAGACTGCAAACTGCAACATCTTTACAAAATTACAAATAACAAAAAATTGACCTGTGGAGCAAAAGGGAGAAGGAAAGTTTCGTTGTCAGGATTTATAATCAGACGCCCAATCAATTCTGCCGCTGCACAGTGCCAGGCTTTGACTGACGATCCCAAAATTCCCATGACCGCTTGAACTGCACGTTTTTCTCTGGAAAAGAGAAACCAATAATGAAAATAGTCATCGGATAACTGGAATAAGTAGTATGAGACGACAGGGAAAATCCAAGTCAAACTTCTTACGTCATTTTGATAAAGGAGGGCTTTGATGAGCTAAAGATGCGGAGATCTATCATCGCAGCCAAATTCACCATCGTCTCGAGAGAATTAGTAACAAGTTCATCATCCTCTGTTGATAATAAAAAAAAAATCAGTGGCACGAAGTACAAGTATGATATGTATATCCGTATCAAATAACTGTATATTCTTGCATCGAAGATGAAACTTCAATGACGTCATGTCACATTTTATTTGATTTATATATCACCCACATATAGATCAGATCATGAAATCTACAAATACTAGTCGGGGCACTACAGTTTATTCTATTTGAAAAAGTTCAACAAAATCTAGCCTCAGCTGAAAATAGCAAAGTATTAAACACCAAAGAACGAACATAATTATGAAAACTTTTTATCACCTGTAATATGATCTTCAATACACTGGAACAAAGTTTCCAAGCAATGACGGTGCTGGGCCATAATTACTTCATTTTCAGGCATGAAGGAGAAATTGCGAAGAATATTTGAAGCTGCAACAGCACACTGCTGTTTTTCTGCCCGTCCTTCATCGTCAAGATTAAACAGTCCATCTTCATCAGCCCACCACTGCGAAGGATGGAGCTTAGTTGTACTTTTCTGTGCATTTGCCTCACCAACGGAAGATCCAGATCCCACGCTGCCAACCAGGAGAGCAACAAAGTTAGATTCAAAACCAGATTGTGAGTTAAACAATCAAACTTGAAAATGTACGCATATAAAGATAATAATCATAACAAACTCACCTAGGATGTGGATTGGTGTCATTTATGTTTAACGTCTTGTACTCACTACCGAATCCTGTGACGGTAGAATTTGCACCCAACATTCTCAACCTCGGCCTTTTTACCAGCTCCTTCGGCAGGGATATATCGCGCCAGTCATCTATCTGTTTCAGTAGTACATTATAGACCATAAACGAATAGAGTATAAAACACCGACCTAATTTTATTGAAATTATTATTCTAATGATAGAAGGAATAGCCCCTCATCAATAGGGGAAGAGAGCTAAATACGGGTAAATCTAGATTTTGAGCAAAATAAGACTTACAACTTGCAGAAGAGCATCAAGCAGTCCAGGAATTTTTGCTAGAGGTGTTGCATCTTTCCTCACTTCATCTTTTTCTTTGAATGACAGCAATGTCAGAGTGTTCAGTGCCCATGTCAACTCGCTCTTCAAACCACTCTGGAGAGCCAAAACTATTCTTTTGTTATTTTGATCTGCAGTAAAACAGTAGAAAGCAGTTAAAATATTAGGACTGTACAGATCCAAAATAAAATGGAATGCTTTCACTTGGTCAATATGTGTAAAGCTGACAGTATCATTCAGATACCTGGCCTACACATCTTTTCCAGAAGCCTTGAAATAGATCTCATTACAGACCAATATATAATAATATGCACGCATGTATGTTACTATATCGATGAGTGTAAGTCGTGGGTGATCCACCAACAGGATAACAGAAGCACTGTTATAACAGGATAAATGTTACCCACACCCGGCCTGAAGTGTCTAACATGAATGTGTCCTAGTATCGGATTTGTTATATTGACAACATTGCATGTTTTTGGACAAACATTTATCTACTCAGACATGACTTTTATCCACACTCTGGAAATAGGTATAATGCTTAGTATACCCCATTAGCATTAATGCTAATAGTACGAAATGGGCACTGCTTTTATTAATAACAGAATAATTGCAACAGTATTGTAGTGCAAGTGCTCAACTTAGATTAGGATAGCAGGATATGTTCACCAAAAAGAAACTATAGGATGGGAGATAAATATCCCAGAACAAAATGAGAAGATGACACCTGTGTACAAGTTCTCACAGGTTATTTACGCAGATTAACTTCATTGCAAGATTTGTACACACACACACACACATATATAAATATATATATATACATATATATATTGAATCTTGGCCTACATATATTTGCATAGATATCAATCAAACTTAAATAAATGTATTAGAATCAATTCAACTTCATCTGCCACTTTTCAGTAACTGTGCCTCTTTTGAGAAAATATTATCCCTACTGTCTCAAAGTTCAAGGCATAATAATCAAGAAAAAGTACTGGAAGAATAACTGAGTAGCAATAAATTTAGAATAAGATGTATGTGTTGCCCAAAAGATGAATTACAAAAGTGGCCCTTGATACCACATTATCGATATTCACTTGTTTTATGGTCTCTTCTACCACAATCTTTGCACTTGCCATATGTTACAGTGTATGCCACTGGTAATCTTTTGCTACAGGTGTACTTCATAGGTACGATTTTGTAACCGCATTGAAATGCACTTACTACTTCAACAAGATGTCCTGATCTTTGATAATATACAAATTTAAAGGATTTCGTTTAGCATGATGTATGCTAGAACTTTTTCAAGTTGAGGAATTTTCTGTATTGAAAATGAGAGAGAAGATTTCTTTGTCACATTTCAACTTAAGGGTTTCTCTTTTTGACTGACAGTCTGCTTTTCAGCAAAAGAGGTCGCCTTTTTTAAAAAGCGTAATGACAAGCAATATGGGTCCGTCTCTTCTATGAATGAGGGAGCCATATGGATCAGGCTCGAGTCTAAAGGAGTTAACAGTTTATAACAGAAAAACTTAACTAACGGAGAATATTAAACGTATAAGTTGATGTTTGAGCGATTCTTTTATATAAACTGGTCGTTGACCTACAATAAATAATATTTTAAAAGATAAACTACAACGGCTACAATCAGTAAATACTTAACCCTATAAAGATGTGGTCGACAATAAATAGGATAAGGATTAAGATAGGGTTTTTAGAGTACATAACCACTGAATCTAAAGAGTAAGCTTTAGACTGCAGCTCTACACTAGATTTTAATCTATAACAACGAATAATCATCAAATCACTTAATTTTCTCTATATCTACTACCTTGTCCGTATAAGCTTCATATAGGACAGAAAGGTCTATTAATATTTTTGCAACTTTAACAATCAAAAGTTTTTATGGGTGAGTTAAAGGTTATCTTGAGGTCTAGCCGTCTAGAAAAGGATCAGAGGTGTCGTCACTTTAGATTTACCATTCCCAAGGTGAAGAAGTAGTGCGACAAAATTTTCGAATTAAGATAATATAGTAGCAGGGAGTTTGTTTTTACCAGAATTGCAAGTACAAGCCATTGAGGGATTTAAGGTCGGCGTAAATTGTGGTTCAAGTAAAGGCGGGAACTATTTAAGTCATATATTTCAAGTGTTAAACGAAGAAGGAATAGACTGAATAGGTTGCTTCATTGCTCGTTAAGAGTACGCCGTAAATAAGGAAAATATAAGACTATATAAACTCAATGTTTTACTTGTGTGTAGGTCATAGGTCCACATTTTAGCTAATTATAAACAACTATCGAATATTGCTTACGCGTTTTATACTTTGCCTGAAAAAAATAGTTCATTATTTTAGGTGATCCGATTGGGATGCCTAATTAAATTAAATGAAATATTTTTAATACTCCAACGGTATTTGTTTAATTTTGTCTTGGCATACTATAATGTTGTCACATTTTTATATTGATAATTGTTTGACATCTTTTATTCAATTTGCATAAGAACAAAATTTCAAATTGTGAATAAATTGCAATTTGACTATTTGAGTAATGTTCATATGCTTATGTGTTTACAACTCAAATATTATGGTACTCATTATTACCAATGAATCTGCACTATACTTAATTTTAATTCAAACAGTCTTGGTACTCATTTTACCAATGAATCTGCACTGTACTTAATTTTAATTCAAACGTTTAGTCTCTCTCTCACACACACAAAATCAATTGAGCCTATTCCACCTTCAATTCTTCCACGTCTCACACCTCCCCAAAGTCGTCATTCTCAAACAATCACACTAACCCCAAGAATGTTCGCTCAACACAAGGGCAAGTGCAGCAAGGTTGCTAAACTTACTCATTCGCACATGGTGAAATCACATAGATAGCTACACAAATTAACTCAATTGCAAAATTTCTACATTCACTGAATTACGTTACGTCTGTAATAAATTCACTCCTACTCTACCTTTGATACCTCCTCCGTAAACTCAACAAAAATTTTCACTAATTAAATAAAATTAACAACTCTCGTGGTCTCAACTCTTAAAATCCACCGCTAATTCATCCCAAACACCGCGAATTACGTAAACAAATAAAAACAGAAATCACATCACAACACAACACAAACAAACTTACAACACTCAATTGTAGCAATTAACATAAATAACTAAACTAAAACCTCTACAAATTAATATTACTAATTTATCGAGATTTTTACGTAAACAAATAAAAACAGAAATCACATCACAACACAACACAACACAAACTTACAACACTCAATTTTAGCAATTAACATAAATAACTAAACTAAAACCTCTACAAATTAATATTACTAATTTATCGAGATTTTTACGTAAACAAATAAAAACAGAAATCACATCACAACACAACACAAACAAACTTACAACACTCAATTGTATCAATTAACATAAATAACTAAACTAAAACCTCTACAAATTAATATTACTAATTTATCGAGATTTTTATGTAAACAAATAAAAACAGAAATCACATTACAACACAACAGAAACAAACTTACAACACTCAATTTTAGCAATTAACATAAATAACTAAATTAAAACCTCTACAAATTAATATTACTAATTTATCGAGATTTTAATTGAAAAGCTAGGGTTTAGACCTGCAAAAGCGGAGTGAACTTGAAGAGAAGGGCCGAGAAGAGAGGAAGGAGCAATCGAGTCCGGCGCGAAAGAAGAAGAGAATGAATTGCTGCTTCCGCCGCCGCCGCCGCCGCCGCCGAACGGCCGGCCTCTTTTTCCCGACGATGATCCGCCGCCGCCGCTGCCCTTCACCTCTCTTTTCTGCATTTCTTTTAGTAGTGCGTATGAATTCACGACGTATCAAAGTGGTTACGATTAATTTAAGATTCGAGATTTTAGATTGGGCGTTTTTTAGATGAAATATTTAGTTTTGAGGATGAATTAAAGATTTTTTGGACTTACTTATTTAAAATATCATAATTTTTAATATTGAATTCAAATATATTGATACGAATTTCTGAATTATTCATCTTTACTCATACGTGATATTGTGATACTTAAATAGTACTCCCTCCGTCCCAGCAGGTTTTTTACGCCGGGGAAGGAGGGCTTGACACACATTTTAAGACTTATAAAAAGTATAGTTCTATAAATTTTTTTAGAATTTTTTTTTTATGTATAAAAATATAATAGTTTAACTTTTATTCAAAAAAAGAAAATTTTAAAAATAAATTATGAAAATATATTTTATAAAAGCCTTAAAATATGTGTCGAGTGCACGGTTCCCAACGTAAAGAATTTGATGGGACAGAGGGAGTAGGTATAATATTAAATTCAAATATACCGGTACAAATTATTCAATAATTGATCCTCACTTGTTTATAATATTGTCAACTTAAATTTAAGAACACATTGTGGTCATACAATGTATGCATAAACGAGTGATATGATCTGTTTTATATTTATTCAAATTAATTATTTTTATAGATTTTGTATGACTTTTTGTTATTAAATCAATTTTCTTTCATAAAAAAGGGAGGAAAATGTACGTTCAACCATAACTTAGTCAAAGCGCTATTTAGGTAATCTATTCACAGCTAAAAGCGAATATTAATTTTTTTCTCGACCAGAGGATTGATAATAATACATGAAGATTATTAATTTTTTGCGTTTCTCAAAAAAAAAAAAAAATTTTGCGAATTTTAATAGGGTCGATAGAAAAACTCGTAGAATCTTTGTGATTTATTAGAGTTTTTGATAAATACTTCAAAATTTCATGAAGTTTAGACAGATTCCAAAGGATTAAGAAGGTATTTTCAATTTTACTTTTTGGATTTTGAAAATTTTGGGATGTATTTTATTCGTAATTGATGTCGGAATTTTATAGGCATTTAGTTGTCTTAAATGTGGTCAAACATGACACAAATCCGTTGATAAGTGGGGACGGACATTCTGGGGGTGTCTGTGGGCCCGTTTGGCAAATCTTATAAGTAACTTATAAGTAGAAAAAGTACATGTATATGTACTTTTTCTGAAAATAAGTAACTTAATTTTTATAACTAAAATAAGATTTGATTTTCAATTCTTATAATAAATATTTATAT